>OY723387.1:27438106-27677925 GCA_963210295.1 Ophion ellenae
AAGCAGCTGTCCCGACGATGCCGCCAACCTACGCGACAAGCAGCGCGCTCTAGCGCCGAAAAGTTTTTCAGCGATTAAATATGAATGGAGCTCTAACAAACGATGAAAGTTAACTAACAATCACTAGCGATCGTCTAACCATCTAATAGAATGACAAGAATCAACGTTTTGCTGAAATTTACGAGTCACATGTGAAAAGCCTGAAGCAGCTGTCGCGACGATGCTGCCAACCTTCGCGACAAGCAGCGCGCTCTAGCGCCGAAAAGTTTTTCAGCGATTTAATATAAATGGAGCTCTAACAAACGATGAAAGTTAACTAACAATCACTAGCGATCGTCTAACCATCTAATAGAATGACAAGAATCAACGTTTTGCTGAAATTTACGAGTCACATGTGGAAAGCCGGATGCAGCTGTCCCGACGATGCCGCCAACCTTCGCGACAAGCAGCGCGCTCTAGCGCCGAAAAGTTTTTCAGCGATTAAATATAAATGGAGCTCTAACAAACGATGAAAGTTAACTAACAATCACTAGCGATCGTCTAACAATCTAATAGAATGATAAGAATCAACGTTTTGCTGAAATTTACGAGTCACATGTGAAAAGCCGGAAGCAGCTGTCGCGACGATGCTGCCAACCTTCGCGACAAGCAGCGCGCTCTAGCGCCGAAAAGTTTTCCGGCGATTAAATAAAAATGGAGATCTAACAAACGATGAAAATTTACTTACAATCACTAGCGATCGTCTAACAATCTAATAGAATGACAAGAATCAACGTTTTGCTGAAATTTACGAGTCACATGTGGAAAGCCGGAAGCAGCTGTCCCGACGATGCCGCCAACCTTCGCGACAAGCAGCGCGCTCTAGCGCCGAAAAGTTTTTCAGCGATTAAATATAAATGGAGCTCTAACAAACGATGAAAGTTAACTAACAATCACTAGCGATCGTCTAACCATCTAATAGAATGACAAGAATCAACGTTTTGCTGAAATTTACGAGTCACATGTGGAAAGCCGGAAGCAGCTGTCCCGACGATGCCGCCAACCTACGCGACAAGCAGCGCGCTCTAGCGCCGAAAAGTTTTTCAGCGATTAAATATAAATGGAGCTCTAACAAACGATGAAAGTTAACTAACAATCACTAGCGATCGTCTAACCATCTAATAGAATGACAAGAATCAACGTTTTGCTGAAATTTACGAGTCACATGTGAAAAGCCTGAAGCAGCTGTCGCGACGATGCTGCCAACCTTCGCGACAAGCAGCGCGCTCTAGCGCCGAAAAGTTTTTCAGCGATTTAATATAAATGGAGCTCTAACAAACGATGAACGTTAACTAACAATCACTAGCGATCGTCTAACCATCTAATAGAATGACAAGAATCAACGTTTTGCTGAAATTTACGAGTCACATGTGGAAAGCCGGAAGCAGCTGACCCGACGATGCCGCCAACCTTCGCGACAAGCAGCGCGCTCTAGCGCCGAAAAGTTTTTCAGCGATTAAATATAAATGGAGCTCTAACAAACGATGAAAGTTAACTAACAATCACTAGCGATCGTCTAACAATCTAATAGAATGATAAGAATCAACGTTTTGCTGAAATTGACGAGATACATGTGCAAAGTCGTAACAGCTGCCGCAGCGATGCTGCCATCCTTCGCGACATGCAGCGCGCTCTCGCGTCGAAAAGTTTTTCGGCGATTAAATAAAAATGGAGATCTAACAAACGATGAAAATTGACTAACAATCACTAGCGATCCTCTAACAATCTAATAGAATGACAAGAATCAACGTTTTGCTGAAATTTACGAGTCACATGTGGAAAGCCGGAAGCAGCTGTCCCGACGATGCCGCCAACCTTCGCGACAAGCAGCGCGCTCTAGCGCCGAAAAGTTTTTCAGCGATTAAATATAAATGGAGCTCTAACAAACGATGAAAGTTAACTAACAATCACTAGCGATTGTCTAACCATCTAATAGAATGACAAGAATCAACGTTTTGCTGAAATTTACGAGTCACATGTGAAAAGCCGGAAGCAGCTGTCGCGACGATGCTGCCAACCTTCGCGACAAGCGGCGCGCTCTAGCGCCGAAAAGTTTTTCAGCGATTAAATATAAATGGAGCTCTAACAAACGATGAAAGTTAACTAACAATCACTAGCGATCGTCTAACAATCTATTAGAATGACAAGAATCATCGTTTTGCTGAAATTGACGAGTCACATGTGGATAGCCGGAAGCAGCTGTCGCGACGATGCTGCCAACCTTCGCGACAAGCAGCGCGCTCTAGCGCCGAAAAGTTTTTCAGCGATTAAATATAAATGGAGCTCTAACAAACGATGAAAGTTAACTAACAATCACTAGCGATTGTCTAACAATCTATTAGAATGACAAGAATCATCGTTTTGCTGAAATTGACGAGTCACATGTGGATAGCCGGAAGCAGCTGTCGCGACGATGCTGCCAACCTTCGCGACAAGCAGCGCGCTCTAGCGCCGAAAAGTTTTTCAGCGATTAAATATAAATGGAGCTCTAACAAACGATGAAAGTTAACTAACAATCACTAGCGATCGTCTAACAATCTATTAGAATTACAAGAATCATCGTTTTGCTGAAATTGACGAGTCACATGTGGATAGCCGGAAGCAGCTGTCGCGACGATGCTGCCAACCTTCGCGACAAGCAGCGCGCTCTAGCGCCGAAAAGTTTTTCGGCGATTAAATAAAAATGGAGATCTAACAAACGATGAAAATTGACTTACAATCACTAGCGATCGTCTAACAATCTAATAGAATGACAAGAATCAACGTTTTGCTGAAATTGACGAGTCACATGTGGAAAGCCGGAAGCAGCTGTCGCGACGATGCCGCCAACCTTCGCGACAAGCAGCGCGCTCTAGCGCCGAAAAGTTTTTCGGCGATTAAATAAAAATGGAGATCTAACAAACGATGAAAGTTAACTAACAATCACTAGCGATCGTCTAACCATCTAATAGAATGACAAGAATCAACGTTTTGCTGAAATTTACGAGTCACATGTGAAAAGCCGGAAGCAGCTGTCACGACGATGCTGCCAACCTTCGCGACAAGCAGCGCGCTCTAGCGCCGAAAAGTTTTTCGGCGATTAAATAAAAATGGAGATCTAACAAACGATGAAAATTGACTTACAATCACTAGCGATCGTCTAACAATCTAATAGAATGACAAGAATCAACGTTTTGCTGAAATTGACGAGTCACATGTGGAAAGCCGGAAGCAGCTGTCGCGACGATGCCGCCAACCTTCGCGACAAGCAGCGCGCTCTAGCGCCGAAAAGTTTTTCGGCGATTAAATAAAAATGGAGATCTAACAAACGATGAAAGTTAACTAACAATCACTAGCGATCGTCTAACAATCTAATAGAATGACAAGAATCAACGTTTTGCTGAAATTTACGAGTCACATGTGGAAAGCCGGAAGCAGCTGTCCCGACGATGCCGCCAACCTACGCGACAAGCAGCGCGCTCTAGCGCCGAAAAGTTTTTCAGCGATTAAATATAAATGGAGCTCTAACAAACGATGAAAGTTAACTAACAATCACTAGCGATCGTCTAACCATCTAATAGAATGACAAGAATCAACGTTTTGCTGAAATTTACGAGTCACATGTGAAAAGCCGGAAGCAGCTGTCACGACGATGCTGCCAACCTTCGCGACAAGCAGCGCGCTCTAGCGCCGAAAAGTTTTTCAGCGATTAAATATACATGGAGCTCTAACAAACGATGAAAGTTAACTAACAATCACTAGCGATCGTTTAACAATCTATTAGAATGACAAGAATCATCGTTTTGCTGAAATTGACGAGTCACATGTGGATAGCCGGAAGCAGCTGTCGCGACGATGCTGCCAACCTTCGCGACAAGCAGCGCGCTCTAGCGCCGAAAAGTTTTTCAGCGATTTAATATAAATGGAGCTCTAACAAACGATGAAAGTTAACTAACAATCACTAGCGATCGTCTAACCATCTAATAGAATGACAAGAATCAACGTTTTGCTGAAATTTACGAGTCACATGTGGAAAGCCGGAAGCAGCTGTCCCGACGATGCCACCAACCTTCGCGACAAGCAGCGCGCTCTAGCGCCGAAAAGTTTTTCAGCGATTAAATATAAATGGAGCTCTAACAAACGATGAAAGTTAACTAACAATCACTAGCGATCGTCTAACAATCTAATAGAATGACAAGAATCAACGTTTTGCTGAAATTTACGAGTCACATGTGAAAAGCCGGAAGCAGCTGTCGCGACGATGCTGCCAACCTTCGCGACAAGCAGCGCGCTCTAGCGCCGAAAAGTTTTTCAGCGATTAAATATAAATGGAGCTCTAACAAACGATGAAAGTTAACTAACAATCACTAGCGATCGTCTAACAATCTAATAGAATGACAAGAATCAACGTTTTGCTGAAATTGACGAGATACATGTGCAAAGTCGTAACAGCTGCCGCAGCGATGCTGCCAACCTTCGCGACATGCAGCGCGCTCTCGCGCCGAAAAGTTTTTCGGCGATTAAATAAAAATGGAGATCTAACAAACGATGAAAATTGACTAACAATCACTAGCGATCGTCTAACAATTTAATAGAATGACAAGAATCAACGTTTTGCTGAAATTTACGAGTCACATGTGGAAAGCCGGAAGCAGCTGTCGCGACGATGCCGCCAACCTTCGCGACAAGCAGCGCGCTCTAGCGCCGAAAAGTTTTTCAGCGATTAAATATAAATGGAGCTCTAACAAACGATGAAAGTTAACTAACAATCACTAGCGATCGTCTAACAATCTATTAGAATGACAAGAATCATCGTTTTGCTGAAATTGACGAGTCACATGTCGAAAGCCGGTAGCAGCTGTCGCGACGATGCCGCCATCTTCACTTGGCTTGCAGCGCGCTCTAGGGCCGAAAAGTTTTTCATTAATTTTATTAATAATTGAGCTCTAACAAACGATATAAAGTTACTAACAATCACTAACAAACGACTAACAATCGATTGGTTACGAAGAAAAGTTCGAATTCACCAGAAAACTATTTGCTGGGGCTAACTTTGGCATAAATTTTTTTTTTCGTTTTATTCAATAAATAAAGTCTAACAAACGCTGGGTTTTGTCTAACAAACACTAACAAACGACTAACAATCGATTGGCGTCGAAAAAAATTCGATATTCCCATAGTCGGCGGCTAAGTTTATGGAGCTGGTTGAAAGGCCTCGCTGAACCTTCTGGTATCTAGGCTCCATGCCCCTGACACTGGCCTACTATTCCTATACGATAAACGATAATGCGTTTTGTCCCGGCTTTTTAGTTCTTGAAAGCTCCACTACCTAGCGTTGACTGGTATGTGACAGCCTTCGGCTCTAAATACTCCGATCAGCTGAACGATTCGATACTTTCGTTTCGTGCTGTTATCGTTATTGCGATAACAGCATGTACTGTTACAGCGATAACAGGATCCATCATACACGCGAATAATGGTTTTCGTAAAGTTATCTACACTAGACTTTTATTCATGTGAAATATTCGAAACACCGGTGCAACGTACATATATATGCATGCCTGTCACACGACTACTAGCTCCACAGTGCGGCAAGGACATTTTGCGAACAGCATTTATCTACCAGTGTCAGCCCCCTGGTCGCGGTACGCTTTTAGGAAGATCGATCATGGCGCGCTTGATCCCGGTACGGCGCGCTTCCCCTCTTTTCCTACCGTCGCTCGTGGCCGCGGTGCCGAGCGAGCTCTCGTGCTACGCGCCGTCCCTGAGTCCCCCCTCTATAGCGACTCCCTTACTCACGACCAGTGCTGGGATCATGGAGGCTAGAGTGGGAGGAGGCCGATCTGTGCATTTCAAAGTGGCTACAAAAATGTGGTCAAACAGGGATGGCGCCACTATCTCTAAGACCTCGAGAAGTAAGCTGAGTATCGATGTCGTGTAAGAGGGATGGAAGAGGATCGAATACGCATCCCAGCAAGCAGTGCAGCGAGATCGCGCGCAAAAGTTAGTCTCTCTAGTCTCTTACGCGCCCATCACGCAATCATAGTAGCGCGTGTCCGTGAGCGAGCGACGCTCGGACATTTTCGGAAAGAGCCGAGCGCGCCGAAGTTTCCCGACCGCGCCTTCGGCAGCTACACCAATGCATGGATGCTGAGCACGTTCATGTGCGACCATGCCGAAACGAAGGCTTCGAGGGAAAAAGCAATCTGAGCACGACTCGCGCGTGACGTCACCCGACGGAACGCGCGATGCTTTTAGATGATTTCCATGCTTATTTAGCTCTTGATGCTCTGCGTTATCACGACACCCAGTTTAACAGTGTTTGAGTTGTCGTCATTGGAATCATACGTTCAGACTATGTTGAAGGCAGTCAAGAATGTACTGATAGTATACCGGAAGAGGAGGTTTGTTAAAAATGTTTTAATTTCATTCTTAACTAGGTAGACCTCGAAAAAAGATATTAATATTGAAAGGATTGAACTATTAATTATAGGACTTGCAAAACAAACTTGAACGTGGTGAAACGGCTTTGGTGAAGTTGAAGCCGCGAGTACCTACTATTTGCACCGAAGCAAGCTCTTCAAAGAACGGTACGAGGTTCTCAGGTAGTAAAAAAATTAGCATATTAATTCAAATAAGTTGAGATCGAAGTTATCTTTACACTCTTCCTCCTATGATAGTGAATAAATCGGAGTAACTTGATAATACATGATTTTACAGATGACAATGGAAGTATAGAAGGCGGCGCTGTAGCAGGACCTGAGTTTCTTGAAACGGATGGTAGCCAAATATTAACAGAACGTTTTCCAGCACCAAAGTGCTTCCAATTTACAAGGTGGAAACCGAAAAATAGCCACCCATACCGGAAAAGGCAACCTAGAATGTGAAATCACTATTTTGCAAAGAAGTAGGCTAATTCCCACGGAAAGATATTCTATGCAGTTGAACCTCGATATAGCGAAATCCTCGAACAACGAAGATTTGTCCATTCCCTTCCGATAGACATTCGAACCCTTGGTAAAACGACATAATAACATACATTGTACTCTTATTGCTAATTGCTTGTGAAAATTGCTCTCATTTAATCCTCCCTTTCTTTAAAAAATATCTTTATATTTTTAGTACTATTATTTTTTTTCACAGAACATTTTGAAGAACATGATCTCGATATAACGAAAACTCGATATAACGAACTATCCACGAAATTCGTTATATCGAGGTTCGACTTTACTACATGGAAATATGCACGAAATCGTACGAGAATTATTTATATTGGCTCGTTAATTGGAAAAATTACGATAAAAAGATATATGCAAATGGTAGAAGTTTAGACCCGCTCACGGTATTTATATTATCAAAATGTTTATGAATTGCAACCAAGCGTTCAGAACTGGCAGAGACACTTTCGACACGGGAGCACTTTCGTTCCATTGCTCAAGGACAAGTTGATGGTATGATAAAAAAAAAATTCTCAAATCCAATATTGATTAATCTATCGTCAGCTGCTATTGTAATTTTCAAGGTACACGTCATGATCAAATCGATGGGACGTACAATGTAAAGCAAATCTACATAACTGAGTTCGTATACACTGTTACAGATATTCGCGAATGCAGCTAAAACCCAAACTGACGTATCGATGATTTCTGCTGTTGCCATTACAGAAATAGCCGAAGGCATTAAAAAGCGAGCTGATGCTGTGACGGTGCAAGCTGAGAACGAGGCAACGAGAATACCAATTCTAGGTAGACTCGTGGAAGTTTTGGGGAATATATTGCCGACTTATCTTCAGAAATGAAATAGACATTTACTGAGTTAACGAAAATATTGCTTTTATTTGTATGCCAATAATTAATAGCAAATTAATTATGTTTGATGATTCCGTTTTAAATACTATATTATAAACATTTTATTATACTTAAGGTACGTAACGTACGTTTTGATATATTAATTAATATAATAAGCTGCCTTTAAGATAATTCGGCCGATAAGAAAACAAATGAAAAGAAACAAACCAAAGCTGAAAATAAGGATAAACTATATTTCATTGTTTTTTCAGAAAAGTGTTTTATAAAAATATACCAGTACGTTGACATTTTAAGCTAACATTCATTATTATGTGACATTTGAAAATAATTTTTCAAAGATCAAAGTTCTTATACCCTGGACCTTACGGTGACATGAAACCTTCTTGAAACCCCATTTCACATTAGAGATAAAATGTAACGGTTTTTACAGAGCATTGATTTTTCGGGCAATCAAAAGTTGTAATGAATATCGATGTGAAATATATACAATATCAAGACATATCACGTTCTCTAAATGGACACACTCAGAAAAGTAGTTGATTAGTTTTTACTTCTGACACTGCGTCGTCTGTACAGTAAAAATGCTTGAACTCAGAACGTACAATGATCATAACGAAGTGAGAAAAGGAAAGTAATCTGTTACATAGATCTTAAAAATGATATCAGATGCAGTTTAAACATCGAATTCAGAATGGTTTCCTAGCAGTTGGCTGTCAAGAACGATTGGAAGAACTTTTTTTTAATACGAAGGGTTTTGTACGTTACAAATTTTAATCGTTTGCCATTTTACCCCGATGAATATAGTTATTTTGATAAATAATTATTTGAGTTATACAAATATCCTGAAGTGACTCATTTAATTGACAATTGTTAATAATTTATAATTGTGAAAAAGGCATTCGCAAATTCAAATGTAAAAATTGAAACATTTACAATAATGGTTGACCGTGGAAAAATCACGCACTAAATCTTTCTGCTATTAAACAGTCTTGAATCCGTTATGCAACAGCAAATGGTCGCAAATTTTCATCATTGTTATTACCATTGCCATTATTAATGGCAACTAATATCCTGCATTTTCTATTCGATCTTCATCGACCATCCAGACAGGATCATTCAACAAGCCGTTACCTTGTCGCATATTATGGAGTACTGCACAGGCATTTACAATGCGTCCTGCAAATCCGGGCTGATATTGTAGATCTCTATGTTTGAAAAGGCATCTCCGGGTGCCTTTTAGTACACCAAACAACCGTTCAATGCAATTTCTCGCACTGCATACTGCTTTGTTGTATGCAAATCGAGGCGTGCCATCCGTTTCATTATGCAGAGGCGTCGATAACCAAGGTTCCAATGGATATCCGGAATCACTTGTATAAACATCAATTAATATACTCATCGGCATCGAGATCCAATATATTACACTATTTTTAAGCTACTGAATATGATAAAACATTAGAAATATGGTGTGAAATTTCTCTACCAATGAGATACGTTCTCCATTCACCTCGATTATATGCTTGTTCCATAACACGCCGCGCTGGAGAAGAAGCTCATATATAAGCATCGTGTCGTGCTCCCAGATACCTTGCATTAACGTTCAAAATCTTCAACTTTGGATCCCATGTCTGGATAAAAAATAATTACATTTAATGAGGTGGTGCTCATGCTATACTATCTACGTATAAATGTATAAAGGTATGAAAGAGCACGTTTAAAAGTATGAAAGAGCAGGTTTACCGAATGATATCCGTGATGATTATTATACGCCTCTTCGTGGTTTTTGGGAGCGCATATTGCGATATGCGTATAATCTACAGCTCCCATTGCACCTCGAAACGGCTGTTCTGCATTCAAAAATACTTCGTTCGCAATTTGTCTGGCTTGTGGCGTCATTGGAAACGGTACACATTATCTGAATATCAAATCATTGATCAGTAACCTCGTGTAAACATCTACTGACCGATGATTGACTCATTGCAATACGTCCGGTAGGCGAGCAATTGCTACCGGAAGTTGAAAGCAGCCAGAACCTCATTGCTGATAATACCTTCAAGATATAATTGGGCACATTGACAGTACTATCGGATAATAAAACAATATAGTGTTACGGCCTGTGCATACAGTTTGTAGATCTTTCAGTACCTCTTTTTCTGCAGACAGTCCTGTGTTCGTTGTACGCTTTATTTGTTGTCCTAATATGTCAATGAGATCTGATATCAACGCAGGGCTTAAATGATACCGCTCCTTAACTTCGAAATCGAATGGATCTTGTATTTTTCGTAATTAGACTCGATATAACCTTCGCTCTAGTTGTTGAAAGCATGCTTCCATGTTTAGTAAATCCAGTGCAAGGTAACCATCAGCCATGCTAGAACATAATTTAAAAAGTATATTTTATTTGAAGGAAATAATCCAAAGGGCTCAATCACATAAAAAGCAGTCCCGGTGAAAAACGTTGAGGTTAGTTACTTTCAGTTTGCAGTGCATTTGCGTGCGCTATGAATTCAAGCTAACCTTAAAATCACAACACGAACAGATTACAATACATTTTAATGTTCATTCATTATAATTTTTTGTTGGGATGTAATAATGATGAATTCATATAAAACGCATGTGATCAAGAAACGTGACAGCCTTTTCATGCCAACGACTATGATTTACTTACATGATTTTCAACGTGACTTTGTAGAATATACTCCAAGATTGAGAAAGTTTTGAACTCTTGTAAAACCCGTTCACACAAATTCGCTAAATATCTGTCGCACACCATTTTCATTTTCCGCTCACTATATGTTATCTTTAGATATTATTAAACGATTCGATTCTCTTTTGGGGTACAACGGTTTTCGCAATTGAAACGACAAATTGCGATTTGCACTGGATTTCTCTCGAGGCCATGCAGAAACTCGGGGAGTCAAACCATACACAATCATATTTGATGCATGTGAGTATATATGTGTATGTATGGAAAATCGCTAACTGGGTAACGAGGCTACAAAAGGCCGTCGTTAGCCCAGTGCCGGGATTCTCTAACGTTTTGGCGACGATTTTCGCTGTCGCTAGCGGTCCACATCGACAAGTTTCGTTAAGAGCTATTCTGTACAGCTCAGTTATCGACATGTCGGCGTACGTCATATCGTTATTTTCTGAAAACTGTCGCTAAGCTAACGACGGCCTTTTGAAGCCTCGCTACCCAGTTAGCGATATTCCATACATAAACATATATACTCACATGCATCAAATATGATTGTGTATAGTTTGCCTTCCCGAGTTTCTGCGTGGCCTCGAGAGAAATCCAGTGCACATCGCAATTTGTCGTTTCAATTGCGAAAACCGTTGTACCCGAAAAGAGAATCGAATCGTTTAATAATATCTAAAGATAACAATTGTGACGTGATTTTTTGAGCCACGTCACAAAAATGCTACCGATGATCAAGATATGCTCTCGATGCCCGGGTTGCGACCCATCCGTTAGTGTTAAGGGTATTTTCTCTAGAATGGTTGTCTTGTTACGTTTGAGGTTTTGGGTTGTGTTTTCGTTTTGATTAGGTTGGCGTGCGGAACTCGGTCGAGCGGCGTGTGGCTCAACGTACTGAGCAATCCCGACCGAGGGATGCACCCAGTGAGGCCTCTCGGGAAATCGGTGCACGCCCGGCTGAAACGCCGGCGCCCCACCGTAGTGGTGCATCGTGCTGGAGAGCGGGCCGTTTAGGTTACGGGCGGAGGCTGGAGATCTCCGCGCCGCGCTTCTGGACAGAAGTTTTGCCCGTTTTCGCACGGTGGCCCGGGGATGCGATCTCCGAGAGCCTCCATGTTACCGACGAGAAAAGTTCCCCATTTGTTACCGTTCCGTTTTCGGGGTAACTCGGGCAGAAAGTATAGATTCCGAAAGGAATATTCTATCAGAATATTCCAGCTCCCGAAATAATATTTTAGCTCTCGATATTATACGAGATAAAGTTCTCGCTTGAACCGGCGATTTCGCATGGTCCGATGCCGCGAGCGTGTTGACATTTTTTCTGTTAACGCGCTCTGTCTCGCTCTCGCATAATCCCTCGCACGCCGGCCTTGGTCGCGCGAGGTACAGAGTTGCTACCTTCGCGTGAGACGGTTGTCTCCCAAATCGCGATCGCTCCCGATTTTGAAGATATCGTGATAGAGTTGTCGATCAGACGCCGCGATGGAGAGACGTGTCGTGTCTCTCTCGCGCTCTCGTTCTCGCGTTAGAGGCACCTCGTCGTGCTCTCTCGTTCCCGTTCGTGTAACGTTTCGCGTGCAGTTCGTGTTCGCGATTAAATTTTGTTTACGTGAAAAGTTCTCGCGTGGATAATCCACCGGCTCCCGCACTATAAAATAAAACCATTGTTTTATTTTATTAGTCACGTTTCCGGTGTCGCGAAAGCGACAGATCCCGTGATCGTTCACGCTACTCCCCAGTGAATCCCGACCCCTCTACCACAACCCACAGCCTGAGCGGCCGTGCTGTACCGCAACCGTTCTTTCCCGTGTAAGTGCATCCTGTTTAGTCCGGTTAAGCGATTCCGGCGATCAAAAATCGAGGAGAGCTCCAGTCTCCGAATCCGGTTAAGATTCCGGGGGAAACCAAAAATCCAGGAGGGCTCCAGCCTCCGCCTGGCGGGTCGGGTCTGATCACCCCGACCCCAGTTTAGTCCGGTTGAGAAATCCGGCGATACAAAATTCTCTGGCGCCCCGGGTACTGCGGATGCACGCGCTCGGGAGGAACGGCCGAAGGTGACGGTTTCTCGCACCTAGCTCTCGTGTTTAAGTTCTCGTTTCGTGTAGAGACAATATCGTCCGTCACACAATATAGTGAGCGGAAAATGAAAATGGTGTGAGACAGATATTTAGCGAATTTGTGTGAACGGGTTTTACAAGAGTTCAAAACTTTCTCAATCTTGGAGTATATTCTACAAAGTCACGTTGAAAATCATGTAAGTAAATCATAGTCGTTGGCATGAAAAGGCTCTCACGTTTCTTTATACACACGCGTTTTATATGAATTTATCATTTTTGAATGCCAACAAAAAATTATTACGAATAAACATTAAAATGTATTGTAATCTGTTCGTGTTGTGATTTTAAGGTTAGCTTGAATTCATAGTGCACGCAAATGCACTGCAAACCGAAAGTAACTAACCTCAAAGTTTTTCAGCGCGACTGCTTTTTTATGTGATTGGGCTCTTTGGAACATATCCTTCAAATAAAATATACTTTTTGATTTATGTTCTAGAATGGCTGATGGTTACCTTGCACTAGCTTTACTGAACATGGAAGCACGCCTTCAACGACTAGAGCGAAGGTTAAATCGAGTCGAATTACGAGAAATACAAGATCCATTCAATTTAACAGATGTCGAATTTAAGGAGCGATATCATTTAAGCCCTGCATTGATATCAGATCTCATTGACATATTAGGACCACGAATAAAGCGTACAACTATCGCAGGACTGTCTGCAGAAAAACAGGTACTGAAAGATCTACGAACTGTATGCACAGGCCGTAACACTATATTGTTTTATTATCCGATAGTACTGTCAATGTGCCCAATTATATCTTACAGGTATTATCAGCAGTGAGGTTCTGGCTGCTTTCAACGTCCGGTAGGCGAGCAATTGGGTATCGCAATGAGTCAATCGTCGGTCAGTAGATGTTTACACGAGGTTACTGATCAATGATTTGATATTCAGACAATGGATACAGTTTCCAATGACGCCACAAGCCAGAGAAATTGCGAGGGAAGTATTTTTGAATGCAGAACAACCCTTTCCAGGTGCTATGGGAGCTGTAGATTGTACGCATATCACAATATGCGCCCCAAAAACCACGAGGAGGCGTATATTAATCATCACGGATATCATTCGGTAAACGTGCAAATGGTGCTCTTTCATACCTTTATACATTTATACGTAGACAGTATAGCATGAGCACCACCTCATTAAATGTAAGTATTTATTATCCAGACATGTGATCCAAAGTTGAAGATTTTGAACGTTAATGCAAGGTATCCGGGAGCACGACATGATGCTTATATATGAGCTTTTTCTCCAGTGCGCCGCGTTATGGAACGAGCATACAATCGAGGTGAACGGAAAACGTATCTCATTGGTAGAGAAATTTCACAGCATATTTCTAATGTTTTATCATATTTAGTAGCCTAAAAATAGTGTAATATATTGGATCTCGATTGCCGATGCGTATATTAATTGATGTTTATACAGGTGATTCCGGATATCCATTGGAACCTTGGTTATTGACGCCTCTGCCTAATGAACTTGAAGGCACGCCTCGATTTGCATACAACAAAGCAGTATGCAGTGCCAGGAGATGCATTGAACGGTTGTTTGGTGTACTAAAAGGCACCCGGAGATGCCTTTCCAAACATAGAGCTCTACAATATCAGCTCGGATTTGCAGGACGCATTGTAAATGCCTGTGCAGTACTCCATAATACGCGACAAGCCAACGGCTTGTTGAATGATCCTGTCTGGATGGTCGATGAAGATCGAATAGAAAATACAGGATATTAGCTGCCATTTATAATTGCAATGATAATAACAATGATGAAAATTCGCGACCATTTGCTGTTGCATAACGGATTCAAGACCGTTTAATAGCAGAAAGATTTAGTGCGTGATTTTTCCACGGTCGGCCATTATTGTAAATGTTTCGATTTTTACATTCGAATTTGTGAATGCCTTTTTTCACGATTCTAAATTATTAACAATTGTCAATTAAATGAATGACTTCAGGATATTCGTGCAACTCAAATAATTATTTATCAAAATAATTATATTGATCGGGGAAAAATGGCAAAAGATTAAAATTTGTAACGTACACAACCCTTCGTATTAAAAAAAAAAAGTTCTTCCAATCGTTCTTGACAGCCAACTGCTAGGAAACCATTCTGAATTCCATGTTTAAACTGCATTTGATATCATTTTTAAAATCTATGTAACCGATTACTTTCCCTTTCTCACTTCGTTATAATCATTGTACGTTCTGAGTTCAAGCACTTTTACTGTACAGACGACGCAATGTCAGAAATAAAAACTAATGAACTACTTTGCTGCGCGTGTCGATTTATAAAACGTAATATGTTTTGACAGTGTATATATTTCACATCTATATTCATTACAACTTTCAGTTGCTCGAAAAATCAATGCTCTGTAAAAATTATTACATTGTATCTCCAACTTGAGAATAGAGTTTCAAGAAGGTTTCATGTCACCGTAAGGTCTAGGGTATGAGAACTTCGGTCTTTGAAACATTATTTTCAAATATCACATAATGATGAATGTCAGCATAAAATTTCAACGTACTGGTATATTTTGATAAAACACTTTTCTGAAAAAAACAATGAAATATAGTTTATAGTTATTTTTAGCTTTGGTTTGTTTTTTTTTTCATTCGTTTTGTTATCGGCCGAATTATCTCAAAGGCAACGTATGTCTATAAATATATCAAAACGTACATCACGCATCTTAAGTATTTACTATTAATTATTGGCATATAAATAAAAGCAACATTTTCGTTAACTTAGTAAATGTCTATTTCATTCCTGAAGATAAGCCGGCAGAATATTCTCCAAAACTTCGACGAGTCTACCTAAAATTGGTATTCTCGTGCCTCGTTCTCAGCTTGCATCGTCACAGCATCAGCTAGCTTTTTAAGGGGGGATTTTCTTTTTTTTCGACAAAAGAATCGATTTTTCGCTGACCGCTGTTTCATATTCTTCAAAGTGTTGAGAATACGTGTGCAAAATTTCAAATTAAAATTCTCAAAAATGGCAAAGTTATAAGCGATTTTATACCTGCCTGTCGACTCGCGGTGGCCGCGCGCTCGTTGTCACACGGCAGTGGTCGGCGCGCCCGGCAGCTGCCCGAATCTGTTGCTCGGCGGACCATAAAAATAACGGGACAGCATACAATAGGCATTTAATTCAATGAAGGACGAGTCCTAACGGTCGTGCGAGATCGAAATATTCGGTGGAGAGTCGCTCAGTCTCGAACGAGAGTTTACTGGTAACAGACGTATATATCATGGATCGAAAACAGGGAAGTGATACTCATAGTCGTGCTGCTAGACCGAAAAAAAGGAAATTTGTTGGGAATATTCACACCCGAGAAACGGAAAGACGTTTGCAAGTACGTCGGCCCAGAAACTGTCGACAGAGGAAGACAAAGAAATAATTACGGACCCGGGTCATGGATATCGCATTATCGCGTTTCTATCGGTTTTCTCTGCAATCTCGCAACTCGTAATATGTCAGGAATGCAAAGGACCGATCAAATTTGGCGAATCCAGTTCTCGCGGCTTGGGTTTTAAAATAGTTGTGCAGTGCAAGTGTCGTGTGCAATATATTAATTCCTGTCCTCTCGTCGATGACACATCGTGTGAGATAAACCGGAGAATGGTTTTTTGTAATGAGACTATTGGGAGTAGGCAGAGAGGGTATACATTTATTTTGTGGCTTAATGGATATATCCCAAGGTTTCAGCACAACCTTGTACGATGCCTCCTTGGAGAACATTTACAGTGGAGCCAAAGCTGTATGGGAGCTGTGTGCGAAAAAGGCAGTGAAAGAAGAGAAAGCGAAGAATGCTGAGCACGGAAATCCAGAGACAGATATTTCTGTGTCGGGAGACGGAACATGGAAAAAGCGAGGATATAGTTCCTTGTTTGGAATCACGACACTCATCGGCAAATACTCAAGCAAAGTGGTTGACCTTATCGTGAAATCATCTTTCTGTCACGCTTGTAAATGGTGGCAATCAAAATCCGGTACCGAAGAATACGATGATTGGTTCGAAGAACACAGCAGTGAATGTACGGCAAATCACGATGGGTCAGCTGGAAAGATGGAAGTTGACGCGATCAAAGACATGTTCCGACGATCTTGGAAAATGCATGAAGTACGGTACGCGAAATACATCGGCGATGGCGACACGAAAACATTCAAAGCCTTGTTGGAAGACAAACCTTACGGCGATGATTTGATCGTGAAGAAAAAGGAATGCGTCGGGCACGTTGAGAAGCGTATGGGCTCGCGACTGAGAAATGTGAAAAAAAAACGAAAAAACTTGGAGGAAAAGGAAAATTAACCGATAAATTGATAAAAGAATTAACAATTTTCTACGGTTTGGCTATCAGAAGACATCCAGACTCTGTTGATGAGATGTACAATGCTGTGTGGGCAACGTTCTACCACAAGATTTCGAAGAATGAAAATCCTCAGCATATGTACTGTCCCGCGGGGTCACAAAGCTGGTGCAAATGGCGCATTGCCGAAGCCGAAAAAACTCTGGACGAATTTGATCACGAAGCTCCACTGCATGAAGACGTCGCGAATGCTATTAAGCCGATTTACATTGATTTGTCATCGAGAGACTTGCTGGAAAGGTGTTTAGGTGGCGATACTCAAAACAACAACGAAAGCTTCAACGCAACCGTTTGGCGATTCGCACCTAAACACCTTCACTGTGGCGCGAAAACGATCGACATCGCGGCTTATTTGGCCGCAGGGATTTTTAACGAAGGCTTGACAGCAGTCCTTAAAACAATGACGACGATTGGAATCGTCGTTGGCCAGCAAGCATCAATATTCGTCGATGCGCGAGGTAAGCAGCGGATAGAGAGGTCAACGAGACGCAGCCTCGAAGCAACGAAAGAGGCTCGAACAAGACGCAGAAGCGAAACTGCTTCACTGAATGAGTTGTTCGAAGCCGAGGAAGGCATCCTGTATGGCCCTGGCATAGCAGATTAGATTAAAAATACTGTAAGTACTCGATATGTCCCATAAACTGTACTCACAACTTTAAACGCGTTTTTCTCGAAACAGCTTTATCACAACTGGTGTGCACGATTTCTCAAAAACTATTCAACCGATTGCCTTCAAATTTGGACAGAATGCTCAGCTGACATCCTTTTATCGTTTGATGAAGCAAAAAAGCAATACGTTTAATAGTTTTTTATTTATAACAAAAAATCGATCAATTTTTTTCGAAAAATCGATACTTCAAGTTCAAAACGTCACCAAATCGTCAATTTTTTTTCCCTTCATCGAACGATAGTTACATGTGTCTAAAGTAAAATGCTTTTTGGGTTTTTGTTGCAGGATGAACGTGAAGGCTGTAATCGTGCACACCATCAAAAAAGGACCATCGCGCGTCGAGGGGGGTGGGAGGCGGATTTTTTGATGAAATTGTTTAAAAAATTTTTTGTATGTAGTAAACAGATCAATAAAACTATATGCCAAGTTTCACAAGTTTTCCGTTGCATACTTTCTTCACAAAAAAATTCCCAAAAAGCGGTAAATTTTGCGAAAAAAAGACAATCCCCCCTTAAGGCGATGTGCCACATGCCTCCGATCGCTTCGAAATTTTGAAAAAAGAATTCTCCCAAATGGAACAACCGATTGGAATGAAATTTGTTGTGTGCATGCAGGACACTTGCTCCGAGGGGATGATGCCCTCCGTTATCCAAAATTTCCAAAAAAAATGTACAGTTCGTGGTTACCCTGCTAAAAATTGTGAATTATTAACCATTGCATCGCATTTTCGGTGATTTTCTGGGCATCATCCTCTGGACCGTGAAAAAGCACACATTTTAAGCTTTGTTTCACCTGTTTTCATAAACAAATGGCGGAGAAAAAGCATTTTGAAATTTTTACATAAATGTAGCAAAAATGTACCAACTAAGCTCAAAATATCAGGTAGGGGAGCGAGCGTTCAATTCATCCGTTTTCTCACTAGCGGCGTGCAGCTCGCTTCGTCCGGTTTTTACCGACCGCGCTCGTCTCCTTCCGAAACAATTTGTTTTTGACAGGTCGAAAGCCTGAGCCATAACTTCGCACATTCGTTCAAAATATATTTCAAACGATGTGAAATAGTGTGTGATTGAGTGGAGTTTGTTTTCGTCGCGTTTTGGTGAGTTTGTTTTGCCGTGAAGAAGGAAACGAGCCCGGCGATCGAGGGCAACGCCTCAGGACGCCGGCACACCACCGACGAGGAATCCCAACAACGAAGCCCGACAAGGAAGTAATCGACGAGAAAACCGCTGCGGACGATTACACGAAGAAGAAGATCGAGGAATATCGTGACAGCGAGAAGCCGAAGGAAAAAAACACCGGAAATCAAGGTACGTAGGTGCTATCGTACTTTGGGTACTCAACAGCTTCGGGGATATCAAGGCTTCCACCCGGGTTACAGGCACGGAGAAAACCTGAGTCTCAACTCGCTGAGGGTGAAATGCTCATCCAGGATCTTATGACACCGAGTCATCGATTCTCCACCGAAAACTCCGTTCATCGGCTGGAGAGTTTCAACTGCAGAAATCGGATGAGCGGCGACAATTCAAAGATAAGTATTTCATTTCTTTAGCCCTCGCAATTTTTTCGACGCAGCACGAATTGCCAAGGACGCATCCATGGTGAGGAATCTCTCCGCTCGGTATATTCCAAACGGATTCAAACGTGAAAGCGACAAGGATTTCACATTTGAATGAGATTAGAACATACTGGTAGAGAGATTTATCGCCAAGGATGCTTCCTTGGCAATTTGTGCTATGACACAAATTGGTTCATGTCAAAGCTAGATTCCAATTTGATTCGTGCTTCGGTACAAAGCGAATAGAAAATTAGCTCGAATTGGAATTTAGCTTTGGCACGGGTCGATTCGTCACGCAGCACGAATTGCTAAGGAAGCACCCTTGGTGAGGAATATCACCGCTCGGTATATTTCATACGGATTCAAACGTGAAATCGATGAGGATTTCACGTTCGAATCAGATTAGAATATACAGAGCGAAGAGATTTATCGCGAAGGATGCTTCCTTGGCAATTCGTCCTTCGACACAAATTGGTTTGTGCCGAAGCAAAATTTCAATTCGATTTGTGCTTTGGCACGAAACGAAAAAATTAATTAAAGGAATTCACAAATATTAATTTTCGTTGCGTTCCAACGATCCAAACTCGAACCTCATAGCCTCTCCGCGGACCGCAGAGAACTATCGAAAATTCAATCCTGGAACTAAGTGTGTAATATTTTCGAATTATGTTTCGAATTATGTTAGTTTTAGAAGTCAAGTACGAGGCGAAATTTCAAAACAATTTAAAAAAAAAATAGAAAAGAGTTTGAAAAAAAAGTTGTGTTTTCGACCATAATTTCAATAGACTACTCCAAAAAATTAAAGGAACAGAACATTTCTTCATTTTTTAAAGTGTTTTTTGCAGCGCTGTATCTATGTGAAAAATGGTCGCATCGAGATGAAAAAAAGCCTTTGAAGCCTTAAGTTTCTAGTTTCGAGATTTTTTGGCAATTTTTTTGTGACCTACGGTTATCGTGCAATCATAAAAAATAGCTGAGGAAAAAGATTGCCAAATTTATGTTTTTTTTTCAAGGGTTCACGGGCTAGGTAATTTTTTTTCGGGAAACTCAATGTATAGGTCAGTTAGCTTGTTGATTCAGCTTTAATTTGGTTTTTTTGTCTCTACGTCAATTTTTTGCTGAGATATCCGACTTTAAATTAAAAAAGATCCTTTTGTCTCTGATGACCGATACCTCAGCAACTAATGATCGCAACGGGAATTAAAGGGCATCTTTGAAAACTTGAATAAATTTCCTATCAGCCCCTTTCGTTCATCTTTGAGAAAAACATTTTTTCACCCTTAAAATTAATTTGAAAAAAGGACAAAAAGTGACTTTTTATAGTTTGTCAGTAAATCTACTACTACTTTACAAATATTGATGGAAAGACTAATGTTGCCGCGTTTTTTTTTCAGCGTAATGTAGCCCCAATAGCCCTGTTAATTTTCAAATTGATCCATCGAACCGTTTTTCCGCACTCATTGATCAATGTTTTACAGAACGATTAAAGGCCCAAGTGTGTTGTTCCTGAACATCGTGTAATCATCTTCAAAATGGAAAGACCAATTATCTTCGACTTTTTTACAACTTTACACTAGTTTCTTGTTAAATTTAAGAAAAAAAATTCTTAACAATTCATTTTTTTAAATTTCTTTTAACTTTGTAAAACATTTCAGGAAACAATACTGACTCATTTTTTACACGATTCGGCCTTTGCGCACTATAATTAACGCACTCATCTTTAATTGCATTCATTAAAAGTTGATAACCCCAAGCTGTATTCAATAGTCGATCTGAGAACATTTATGCGATTAACCCTTGATATTTTGTACGAAGGTTATTAGGGTTCCAGAAAACAGTTTTTTTTTTTAACTAGGCATGGACAAATATCGATAAAAGTTAAACTTTACAAAAACTTTAGATTCATTTTTTTACCAAAAGGTAGAAAAAAATTACCAATAAAAAGATGTTTAAAAAAAAATTTTATTGTTTTTTTCTTCCAAAAAAAGAGCAGTTTTGAAAGGAAGTGTTTTTTTTGTAACCCTAATACCTTCCCAGAAAATATCGAGAATTAATCTCATACAAGTTCTCAGTTCGACTAGTGGATACAGCTTAGGGGTATCAACTTTTAATTAACGCAATCAAAGATGAGTGAAATTATGTTGCTCAAAGGTCGAATTGTGTAAAAAATGAGGCAGTATTGTTCCCCGAAATGTTTTACAAATTTGAAAAAAAATTGAAATTTTTCGAATTTTTTTTTCTTGAATTCAACAAGCAAGTAGTGCAAAGTTGTCAAAAAAGTCGAAGAAAATTGGTTTTTTCATTCTGATGATGATTACACGATGTTAAGGAACAATACATTTCTTCCTTTGTTTTATAAAACTTTGATGAATCGATCCGGAAAAAAGGTTCGATGGATAAAATTGAAAGTTTAGGCTCTTGGGGGTACATTCAGCAGAAAAACAATCGGGCAACATTGGTCTTTCCATCAATATTTACAAAGTAGTAGTACATTTACTGAAAAACCATAAAAAGTAATCTTTTTGTCCTTTTTCATATTAAAATTAATGGTGAAAAAAATGGTTTTTTCTAAAAAATTCATAAAAGGGTCTTGTAGGAAATTTATTTAAGTTTTCAAAGCTGCCCGTGCGATCATTGGTTGCTGAGATATCGATGATCGAAGACAAAAGGATCTTTTTCATTCAAAGTCAGATATCTCAACAAAAAATTGACGTAGAGAGACAAAAAAACCAAATTGAAGCTGAATAAACAAGCTAACTGACTTATACATGGATTTAACTGAAATAACATTCTCGAGCGCGTGGACCCTTGAAGAAAAAAAAAACAAAAAATTTGGAAACAAATTTTCTCTCGTTATTTTTTATCATTGCGCGATAACAGTAGCTCACAAATTTGTTTTGCCGACAGATCTCGAAACTAGAAACTTGAAGCTTCATGATGCTTTTTTCATCTCGATGCGACCATTTTTCACACGCTTCAAAAAACACTTTGAAAAATTGAAGAAATTTCTGTTCCTTCAATTCTTTGGAGTAGTCTATAAAAAGTGATATATTTGTTCAAGGGCAGTTGTTCAATTGGCAAGGATGGTCGATAACGTCACAATTTTTGTTGTTTGCAGCAACTCGGAATACGAGGGACTCAACATGGTTGGCACGAAAATATCCCCGGAAGGCGTGAAATTGTTCTCCATTCTGTCGGTGACAAGGAATGCAACACAGAATGTGCTCTCCCTCTGCTCTGCCTGTAAAGCCTATGAGAAAATATGTTCTCTATGGCTCGAGCTCTGTCGTGACCCACGAGATAGTGTTTCTTCTCTGTTGCCCGATACCTGTGAACGATGAACAAAATTTCGCTGATCAAGCTTTTGGATGAATCTCCGTCGTCGGATGCAGCAGCACCGTACCCGTGCCTTCGTGAGGCGAGCGGTGGACAAAGTGCATATAAATCGGGGTCGAGGTATTTGTTTAAATTTATTAAAACGGACGGTAAGATGTCACCACCTTTCCACAGGGCAAGTCTTTAGCAACTCAGAAAGCCTAAAGTTGAATTGTAAAAAAATATTGAAAACTTTCAATTTTGGGTAAGTCAGTATTTTATTTCAAATTCGTTCAGTTCAAAATGACGCAGTGTGTCAAGGAAGGAGAACACCACCGATGGGCCAAGTCACTGCCCATTTCCACCGTTTTTTGAAGATTTTTTTTAAAGAAACCAATAAAATACATGGTCACAAGAACTTTTAGGCTTTATCAGGTATATATTGAAGTATGTAAAAAGTTTATTTTTCAAAAGAATAGAAAATCGCGATACACGAGTTACTATAGCACTACTGGTTTTCAGTCAACCCTCTCCATACTGTTGAAGTTTGCATCGTTGGAACGCAACGAAACGTCTTGCTTACATTTTATTTTTTATATTTTTATTGTTATAGAAAAACTTTTTTTTTAAGATTTATATTGTAGATCGCTAAATAAACATCTTAAAAAATGGTTAGAAGATTTTTGTGACCAAAGTTTGCCAAAATAAATCAAAAAGAATTCACGAATATTAATTTTCGTTGCGTTCCAACCATACAAACTTAAACCTCATACTCTCTCTGCGGAACGCAGTACAACTATTGTTAATTTAATCTTGGAACTAAGACCGAAATATTTTCGTTAATCATGTTAGTTTTAGAAGTCAAAGTCAGAAATTTCAAAATAATTTTTAAAAAATCGCAACGAGTTTGAAAAAAGTTCGTGTTTTCGACCATAATTTTGATATGCTACTCCAAAAAATTAAAGGGACAGAGAATTTCTTCATCTTTTGGAGTAGTTGTTGAAGCGCTGAATCTATGTGAAAAATGGTCGCACCGAGATAAAAAAAGCCTTCGAAGCTTCAAGTTTCTAGTTTCGCGATTTTTTGGCAAATTTTTTTTGTGAGCTGCGGTTTTCGCATCATCGCTGTCATAAGAATAGCGGAGGAAAATAATTTCCAAATTTATTTGATTTTTTTCAAGGGTTCACGTCCTAGTTAATTTTTTTCCCACGTAACTCAATGTATAGGTCAGTTAGCTTGTTGATTCAGCTTTGATTTGTTTTTTTGTCTCTCTACGTCAATTTTTTGCTGAGATATCCGACTTTAAATGAAACAAGATCCTTTTGTTTATGATAATCAATATCTCAGCAACCAATGATTGCAACGGGAATTAGAGGGCAGCTTTGGAAAACGAATAAATTTCGTACCAGCCCCTTTCGTTGATCTTTCAGAAAAATATTTTTTCACTCTCAACATTAATTTGAAAAAAGGACAAAAAGTGACTTTTTATAGTTTGTCAGTAAATCTACTGCTACTTTACAAATATTGATGGAAACACTAATGTTGCCGCGTTTTTTTTTTTCAAACGTAATGTAGCCCCAATAGCCCTGTTAATTTTCAAATTGATTCATCGAACCGTTTTCCCGGACTGATCGATCAATGTTTTACAAAACAATGAAAGGCACAAGTGTATTATTTCTAAACATCGTGTAATCATCAAAATGGAAAGACCAATTTTCTTCGACTTTTTTCACAAATTTGCACTAGTCTCTTGTTAAATTTAAGGAAAAAGAAATTCATAAAATTTCGATTTTTTAGAAATATTTCTTTTAACTTTGTCAAACATTTCAGGAAACAATACTGACTCATTTTTTACCCGATTCGGCCTTTGCGCACTATATTTTTACTCATGTTTAATTACATTAATTAAACGTTGATAACCCCAAACTGTATTCAATGGTCGATCTGAGAACATATATGCGATTAACTCTTGATATTTTCTACGAAGGTTATTAGGGTTCCAGAAAACAGTTTTTTTTCAAACTAGACATGAACAACAATTGAAAAAAGTTATAGTTTACATAAACTTTAGATCAATTTTTTTACCAAAACGTAGAAAAAAATTACCAAAAAAATATTAGTTAAAAAAAATGTTGGTTGGTTTTTTCTTAAAAAAAAAAGATCAATTTTGGCAGAACATTTTTTTTGTAACCCTAATTACCTTCGCAGAAAATATCGAGAATTAATTTCATACAAGTTCTCAGATCGACTAGTGAATACAGCTTAGGGGTTTCAACTTTTAATTAATGCAATTAAAGATGAGTAAAATTATGGTGCGCAAAGGTCGAATCGTGTAAAAATGAGTCAGTATTGTTTCCTGAAATGTTTGACAAATTTGAAGAAGAAAAAAATTAAAAATTTTTTAAATTAAATTAAAAAAAAGAATTTTTTTTTCTTGACTTTAACAAGCAACTAGGGCAAAGTTGTGAAAAAAGTCGAAGAAAATTGGTTTTTTCATTCTGATGATGATGACACGATGTTTAAGAACAATACACTTCTTCCTTTGTTTTGTAAAACTTTGATGAATCGAACCGAAAAAATGGTTTGATGGATCAAACTGAGAATTTACAGGGCTATTGGGGGTACATTATGCAGAAAAACAACCGGGCAACATTAGTCTTTCCATCAATACTTAAAGGATTGTACATTTACTATAATATATAAAGTAGTAGTACAGTTACTGAAAAACCATAAAAAGTCATTTTTTGGTCCGTTTTGAAATTAATATTAATAGTGAAAAAATGTTTTTTTTCTAAAAAAAACAACGGAAGGGTCGTGTTGGAAATTTATTTAAGTTTTCAAAGCTGCCCGTGCAATCATTGGTTGCTGAGATAACGGTGATCGAAGACAATAGGATCTTTTTACATTCGAAGTCGGATATCTCATCAAGAAATTGTCGTAGAGAGACAAAAAAACCAAATAGAAGCTGAATAAACAAGCTAACTGACCTATACATGTATTTAACTGAAATAACATTCTCGAGCGCGTGGACCCTTGAAAAAAAAACCCAAAAAATTTGGAAATGAATGTTCTCTCGCTATTTTTATTATTGCGCGATTACAGTAGCTCACAAATTTGTTTTGACGACAGATCTTGAAACTAGAAACTTGAAGCTTCATAATGCTTTTTTTCATCTCGATGCGACCATTTTTCACATTGATACAGCGCTTTAAAAAACACTTTGAAAAATTGAAGAAATTGGATTGGTCGAGGGGACGAAAATTGTTCGAGTTCTGCTGCGTTCCGATTTCGAAAACGTGGTTTGGAGAAAAACGTGTGTGAAGTTAACGGTTAGACGGTAGACCTGAAGAAGTTTTGTTTCCGTCATCTAATGCCATTTTTTGGTCGAAAATAAAACTATTTTTAGTCGGTGAATTTATCCCCATAAATAATAGGCTTACGAGAGTTGAGAATTGCGACTACCAGCATGGCATCGCCGAAGACGCTTTTCAGCGCCGGAGACTCCCCTATAAAAATAGCTCGAAAACCACTTTAAAACCACTGTTTTTTTCGGCTATGAACGAATATTCATCATATTTTTGGAGGTTATAAGGATTTTTTTAAGTGTTTCCAAAAAAAAGATTTTTCGAAAATTTTCCACCGATGTCCTCCTTTAACCATTTCGCGATCGTAAAATTTCACCGCTCTTCTGTAGGGCGAGACTCCTGCGATCGTCATTCCTAGAAAAATCCATCCTTGGAGGAACCTGCCGAAGATAAATCCCGGCAGAGAGAAAAAATTCTAAACGTATTTGTTTTAGCAATAATTATAATATTTCACCACTCTTTCGCAAAGTGAGACTCGGTCGATCTCGTTCGCTCGCGAATTTGGTCGGCCGCAGCCAACCTGCCGAAGATAAGCCATGACAGAGAAAAAAATGGCGAACGCAATTGTTTGAACACAGAGCATTGTAAGATTTTTTGATTCCAAGGATTTTTGAAAAGTACTTCCAACAAAACGATTTTTTGAAAATTTTACACGGATGACCTCTAAACAATTTGCGATAGTAAAATTTTACCGCTCTTCTGTAGAGCGAGACTTCTCCGATCGTCATTGCTAGAAAATTCGATGCTTGGAGAAACCTGCCGAAGAAGATGAATTCTGGCAGAGAGAAAAAACGCTAAACGTATTTTTTTTTTGCAGTAATAATAAAATTTTACCACTCTTTCGCAGAGTGAGACCCGGTCGATCTCGTTCGATCGCGAATTTGGTCGGCCGCAGACAACCTGCCGAAGATAAGCCATGGCAGAGAAAAAAAAGCCGATCGCAATTGTTTAAACAAAGAGCATTGTAAAATTTCACAACTGTTTTGTAGAGTGAGTCTCGAGCGATCTCGGTCGTGACTCGAGATTTTAGCAGAGATCGAATTCGTCAACGATGAGCGTCATCGAGATGCCAAATAGTGTTCGAGCTTATTTGTTTAAATTAATTAAAAAAGAATGGGAAAATGCTAGCACCTTTCCACCATACGAGTCTTCCACCATTCGAGCAACCGGGGTTTGCTAGAAAGTTCAACCATAAAGAAATTTCCACCGATGACTGCCGTCGACAAAAAAATCGATTCGAGGGCATTTGTTTAAACAATGCGCGATCGCAAAATTTCACCGCTCTTCCGTAGAGCGAGGCTAGCGATCTTGATTGTTCGAGAAGCTGACCAGCAAAAATGCTGCCAAATATGAACCCTGGCAGAGATAAAAATGCTGAACCCATTTATTCAAATAATGAGCATTGTAAATTTCACCACTCTTTTGTAGAGTGAGTTTCGAGCAATTTCGGTCGCTCGAAATTTTGGTAGGGATCGATATCGTTAACGATTATCGGCATCGATGTTACAAATTGTGCTCGAGCTTATTTGTTTAAATGAATTAAAAAAGTATGGGAAAATGCCTGAGCCTTTTAGTTGTGGCCGTCGTCGGAAAAAAATCGATTCGATGGCTGCATATACAAAGTAAAATGAAACAAAGTTTCACCGCTCTCCTGCCGAGCCACAGTAGGAGAAAAGCCCAAAAACCTGGCCAAAACCCCAAAAAATAAATTTTCGAAATAGGGTCAGTTGAGTAGTCATTCAGGTAGAGGACTAGTAACTGCATTCTATTGTGGAAGGGAAAGCCCTTTAAGTGATAAATAAAATTGAATAATTTTGAAAACTTATATTTTCAACGTTCCGAAAAGTTATATATTTTGTCACATTTTGCAAAGCTCCTAGTCTCGGCCTTTAGTTTAATGTATAAGCTTTCGAAATTTACAAGAGTTACCTGCGGAAAACGTGCGTCTTGTCCGTTATGATTTTTTTCGCATCGTGCGGTAGCCGAGCGTGCACGCAGCACTATTGAGCAGCCGCTGCGCCTCTACCTGAGAATGGGTGAAGTAGCATCATAACGGACAAGACGGCTGTTATACGCTTGAAATAAATTATTTTAATATATATGTATGAGTATATATATATATATAAATTTTCTGTGATTTAATTATGATATATACGTATGCATATATATATATACATATTAAAATCAACCACATAAAAATTTCTTAAATATGAATGAAATGTTATAACATTCGAATAAAATATTTGAATATATATATATTATATAGTAAGCAAAGCTTTCTTTTAACCAAATCCATGTCAATATTTTCTGTCTAATTTTCTTAAAATTATTTCAATTATTGCGGTTATTTATTTGGTAAAATAATGTACATTGTTCAAGTTTTTGTATTAATTGAAAATTTTATCTTTTCCTTTAACACCAATTTTCTACAATTTTATGTCTTTATTACAGGATCCGGTTACAAAGAATTGGTGCTGACAAGGAAAGAAGTATTTCTGATAATCAGCGAGCATTTATCCGATAAATTCGCTTCCTTGATCGAATTTATGGTAGAAAAAATTTCCAAGGACACCGGACGTACAGTTGTAGTGCCTGAGGACTCGAAACAGACTTTTTCGATACTCTTCAATCAAATGAGAACGAGGTGGCAACAAGCTCACAGAAAATCCTGTGTATTTTTCAAGAATAACGGTGAATGGCTTAGCAAGCAGGTATGTTTTGCCGCACCTACAGACACTGTAGTAACAAGCCCGGGTAATACGGGCGGCCGCCCGTCCCTTGAGTTTACAATGTCCAGTGAAAGATCTAAACGAAGGAAGACCCAAGATATTCGTACATCGTTCAACTCGGTCGAGTTAGCATACGCTACTCAGATGAGCCTTCGCTCTTCAGGACAATCCGACGCCGCAAAAGTTATTAAGGACGTAACAATGACGAGTCCTTTAAGAGCTTCCAAGTATCGTAAAGCTTACTCAGCAACGGATGAAATTACTTTATCCGAAGAGGCTGCACTTTCCGCTATGATTGAATATAAATTCTCCAAGAGTACTTACCAGGGAATGAGAAGATTAGGGAAGGAAAATAACTGTAAGCTATATCCGTCTTACGAAAAAGTGATGAAAGCAAAAAAGCGTTGTTATCCACCACGTGATGCAATCAGGATTACAGAGAGTAGTGCAGAAGTCCAACTACAGGCACTATTAGATCATACAGTTGAACGTATTTTACTCGTCCAAAATGTACTCATTCAAAGATTGACTCCAGATAATTTTCGTAAAATGGACTTGATTTGCAAGTGGGGTTGCGATGGAAGTTCTGGGCAAAGTGAATATAAGCAGACGTTCAGTGATGACAGCAAATCTGATGCGCATGTATTCTTTACTTCAGTCGTGCCATTACAACTCGTGTGTTATGATCAACAATCGAAGGAAGAAATAGTTGTTTGGAAGAACCCCAGACCCTCGTCTCCACGATTTTGTAGACCGCTTAGACTACTGTTTCTACGCGAAGACACAGAGTCAACACTTAATGAAGTCCAAATTGTTGAAGAACAAATAAAGTCACTTCGTCCATTCGAAAGTGTAATAGATGGAAAAGAAATCTCCGTAATGTACAAGTTGTTGTTCACCATGATAGATGGTAAAATTTGCAACGCTGTATCATTGACGAAATCTGCTCAACGGTGCTATTTGTGTGGAGCAACCAGCAAAGATTTTAATGCCATCGACACTGTATTGCAAAGGGAAATCAATGAAACAAATTTGAAGTTCGGATTGTCGACGCTGCATGCGTGGATACGGTGCTTCGAGTATTGCTTACACGTGTCTTACAAACTCGGCATTAAAAAATGGCAAGCTCGAAGTGCCGAAGAAAAAAAAATTACCCAGGAACGCAAGAGGGCCATTCAAGAAGGATTCAAGAAGCAATTGGGTCTAAATATCGATCGCCCAAAGCCTGGATACGGCAGCAGCAATGATGGCAACACAGCTCGGCGATTCTTTGAAAATTCGACGGTTTCCGCTGCGATAACGGGGGTCAACGAAGAAGTTATTAAACGCTTGTACGTAATCCTACAAGTTATATCGTGTGGCCACGAGATAAACTGTGAAAGATTTGAACAGTATGCTATTGAAACGGCAAGAAAGACCGTTGCATTATACCCTTGGTACTCCATGCCTACTTCGGTGCACAAACTATTGATTCATGGTCCAGTGATAATAACTCATGCTCTATTACCAATCGGCCAATTATCCGAAGATGCTCAGGAAGCTCGAAACAAAGACATCAAACGATATCGAGAAGATTTTGCGCGAAAAAGTTCCAGGGTTAAAACTATGGAAGATGTTTTTCATCGGCTCTTAGTTACTTCTGATCCGTACATTTCAAGTGTCAGAAGACTACCACAGAAGAAGCTGAAGAGTTTGTCGCCGGAAGCTGTAGCGATGTTGATCGCTCCTAAAGTGACTGCTGCAGCAGACGAATTTTGCGCCGAGATTGAAGCCGTGCCGGGAGTTGTAATAGATACAAACTCGGATAATGATTCTGACTCCGACTCCGACTCCGATTACGATTTTGATTAAGAATAAAATTTTCTATTTTTGAAACGTTCCGTATGTATTTTGGAAATAAAAATAATAATTGCGTAGAATACACTGTTCACGTTTATTTTATTATGATGATTTTTTTAAATATATTAATTTATCTATTTAGCAGGATACTCGGCCATTTTGTTTATAACAATTTGCTGTAAGCTCTTTGTTGCAAGTTATAAACAATAGATATCGGATTGGTAATCAGCGACCTTGAAAACCCGTATATACCAATTTTTGTCAACATCTGGTAACTTTTTAACGTTCATGTCGGCCATATTGGATCGGCCATTTTTTTTACGATAATTTGGCTTGCGGATTCGTAATCAGCGACCTTGAAAACCCGTAAATACCAATTGTTGTCGACATCTGGCAACTTTTTAACATTCATGTCAGCCATATTGGATCGGCCATTTTGTTTACGATAATTTGGCTTTCAGATTCGTAATCAGCGACCTTGAAAACCCCTGTAAGCCAATTTTCATTCCCGTCAAAGGTCATTTGAGGTTTTGGCCAGGTTTTTGGGCTTTTCTCCTACTGTGCGAGCGAGCGCATGCTTCCAATACAAGCGTACCATGGTCGCTACGCATAGTTGTATGAATTGTGTAATACACACATAGATGTAAGGTGCTTGCGTACGACCGAACGGCGTGCGAGAATGTATTCGTTCTTTCTCCACGCGGTCGGCGCGGCGTAGCAAACACACACACACACATACACACGCGCGCGCGCGCGCGTGCTCAGCGATCGCCGTCTATTTGGCTTCGACTCTTCGTCCCAGTGCGAAGCAGCGAGACCGAATTCGCGATCGCTGCGCTGTCCGTCGGTAGCGACTCCTAGGTAAAAACTACGAGTTTGCGCTACCGACGTAACGAGAGGCCGGGTCGAAATTTTCTGGCGTGTGGCACATGGCCTTAACGCCTTTAGCTATTTCTGTAATAGCAACAGCACTCAAAATCGATACTTCAGTTTGGGTTTTAGCTGCATTCGCGAATATCTGTAACAGTGTATACGAACGCAGGTATATAGATTGGCTTTACATTGTAAGTCCCATCGGTTTGATCGTGCCGTGTACCTTGAAAATTACAATAGCAGCTGACGATAGATTAATCAATATTGGATTTGAGAATTTGTTTTACCATCATAGCATCAACTTGTCCTTGAGAAATGGAACGAAAGTGCTCCCGTGTCGAAGTGTCTCTGCCAGTTTTGAACGCTTGGCTGCAATTCATGAACATTTTGATAATATAAATAACGTGAGCGGGTCTAAACTTCTACCATTTGCATATATCATTTTATCGTAATTTTTCCAATGAATGAGCCGATACAAATTATTTTCGTACGATTTCGTGCATATTTCCATGTAGTAAAGTCGAACCTCGATATAACGAATTTCGTGGAAAGTTCGTTATGTCGAGATCCTGTTCTTCAAAATGTTCTTTGAAAAAAAAAAATTAGTACTGGAAATATAGGGATATTTTTTAAAGAAAGGAAGGATTAAATGAGAGCAATTTTTACAAGCAATTAGCATTAAGAGCACAATGTATGTTATTATGTCGTTGTACCAAGGGTTCGGATGTATATCGGAAGGGAATGGACAAATCTTCGTTGTTCGAGGATTTCGCTATATCGAGGTTCAACTGTATAGAACATCTTTCCGTGGGAATTTGCTTACTTCTTTTCAAAATAGTGATTTCACATTCTAGGTTGCCTTTTCCGGTGTAGATGGCTATTTTTCGTTTTCCACCTTGTAAATTGGAAGCACTTTGGTGTTGAAAAGCGTTCTTTTAATATTTTGCTACCATCCGTTTCAAGAAACTCTGGTCCTGCTACAGCGCCGTCTTCTATTCTTCCATTGTCATCTGTCAAAGCATGTATTAGCAAGTTACTTTAGAATCTTTACACTATCATAGGAGGATGAGGGTAAAGATAACTTCGATTTCAACTTATTTGAATTAATATGCCAATTTTTTTACTACCTGAGAACCTCGTATCGTTCTTTGAAGAGCTGGCTTCGGTGCAAATAGTAGGTACTTGCGGCTTCAACTTCAACAAAGCCGTTTCACCACGTTCGAGTTCGTTTTGCAAGTCCTATAATTAATAGGTCAATCCTTTCAATATTCATATCTTTTTTCGATGTATACCTAGTTAAGAATGAAATTAAAATAGCATTAACAAACCTTCCGGTATACTATCAGCCGGTAAATCTTCCGGTATACTATCAGCACATTCTTGACTGCCTGTAACATAGTTTGAACGTATGATTCCAATGACGACAACTCGAACTCTGTTAAACTGGGTGTCATGATCGGTTTGTTGCCTATTGTCGTTCAAGCCTTGCGTAATGTTTTTGCCTTTAGTGATGTCCGACTTTTTACGTCTCTCCATACCTAGAATAAGTAAAAACCCCATTATCCCAGATATTTTTCAATAAATTCTTGAAACTTTGTATAAGTCGGTAAAGATTACGGTGGGTAAAACAAGTATTTTTACACGTCGTTTTTTTTAAATTATCTTTTGAAAAAAATAAAATACTTTATGAAGTTTCTGTATTCGATAGCTTATCCTAAATATACATGGTGTCTTTTTTTTTTTAATCTGGGGAAAACACGACCGCAAAAATACTGCCAAATGAACACCAGTTTAGTGTGAGATGTACCATTTTTTTATACCCACTGTATGTTATAAAATGATAAGGATTAGATTACTAATACCACTCACTACTGTTCCGAACTTTTCGAAGCACCGTTCATAGTATTTACTTACGTTGCTAATTCCATCCATTTTTTTCGGCTTTCGTTCTTTCCATTCAAAGCCTGAAATGTGCCTTCTACAAGACCCTTATTGAGCTTTAAAAAATCAAGCATTCTTGATAATTGCGCGGAAGATGCACGAGCACTCCTAGACTTCTTCCTGGAAAATAGAATAAATCAATTGTTTATAAAAAAAATTGAGGATGTGTCTAACCTTGTATTGCTATATTTTCAGCGTTTGATTTAATGTCTCTTGTTGCATCATGAAAAACGTTTTAAAAAATTATATCGATGATTTTTAATTCTAACAAAGAAAAGAAAATTGTGCTAGCACGGTAAATTCTGAACTTCGTTTACTGTATTTCACTCCTACAAAACAATGGTGTTGTGTTTAGTCGAATTTGAAAAACTAGGCCAATTTACAATCATCACCAAATATCTCTAGAAATTGGGTGGTGAAAATTTGTCACGTAGCCACATCTATCGAATATTGTACCGAATTTTATCGGTAGCCCGTGATGCATTCGACATCGATGAAAATCGTTATAGCCCAAGTTACAGAATCCCTGCCGCTGTTAGCGATGTCGTTGCAAGCGACAACTATCGGAAAGTAGCGACAACGATAATCATCGCTAGAGAGATACAGAATCCCAGCACAGGGGGCTGGAGCTCAATAATCTTAGCCGCCGACTATGAAAATATCGAATTCTTTTCCATGCCAATCGTTTGTTAGTGTTTGTTAGTCGACTGTTAGTGATTGTTAGTCGATTTTTATCGTTTGTTAAAGGTTAATTTGGACTTTATCGTTAAAAAACTTTTCATTCCCATAGCACGCTGCAAGCCACATGAAGTTGGCAGCATTGCCACGACGGCTGATCACGGCTTTGCACATGTAACTTCTCAATTTCAGCAAAATGCTGATTATTTCAATCCTACTCGATTGTTAGTCATTTGTTAGTGTTTGTTAGACAAAATCCAGCGTTTGTTATACTCTATTTATTTAATAATACGAAAAACAAATTTCATGTCAGTTAGCCGCAGGAAAATGCTTTTCTGATGATTTCGAACTTTTCTTCGTAACCAATCGTTTGTTAGTCGTTTGTTAGTGATTGTTAGTCGATTTTTGTCATTTGTTAGAGCTTAATTTTGACTTTATCGTTAAATCCTTTTCATTCCCATAGCACGCTGCAAGCCACGTGAAGTTGGCAGCATTGCCACGTCGGCTGAGCAGTGCTTTGTACATGTAACTCCTCAATTTCAGCAAAATGCTGATTATTTCAATCCTACTCGATTGTTAGTGTTTGTTAGACAAAAATCCAGCGTTTGTTAGATTTTATTTATTAAATAATACGAAAAACAAATTTCATGTCAAAGTTAGGCGCAGGAAAATGCTTTTCTAATGATTTCGAACTTTTCTTCGTAACCAATCGTTAGTTAGTGACTGTTAGTCGATTTCTATCGTTTGTTAGAGCTTAATTTTGACTTTATCGGTTAAAAAAACTTTTCACTCCCATAGCGCGCTACGAGCCACGTGAAGTTGGCTGCAAGCCACGTGAAGTTAGCAGCATTGCCACGACGGCTGAGCACGGCTTTGTACATGTAACTCCTCAATTTCAGCACAATGCTGATTATTTCAATCCTACTCGATTGTTAGACGTTTGTTAGTGTTTGTTAGACAAAATCCAACGTTTGTTAGATTTTATTTATTTAATAATACGAAAAACATTTCATGTCAAAGTTAGCTGCAGGAAAATGTTTTTCTAATGATTTCGAACTTTCCTTCGTAACCAATCGTTTGTTAGTCGTTTGTTAGTGATGGTTAGTCGATTTTTATCGTTTGTTAGAGCATACTTTTGTCTTTATCGTTAAAGAAAACTTTGCATACCCATAGCACGCTGCAAGTCACGTGAACAGGAAGACTAGAGGTAAGGAGTGCGAACGTCGTGTCGTCAAAACGTCCGAAAAAGCGAGGACGAGAAGGGCGGCGCTGCTCTCCTACCGCATCGAAGTAAAGTCAGCAACAAACCAGTGCCGTACGATATGCAGAAAGCACCGTGTGCTACTTTATATGGAGCGCTCATTTCATTAAATAAATTGTACAACCAGTTGGTAAAAGCAATTTCTATATAGATAGACAGAGTTCTTATAGATATATTGTTTCGAAGAATACCGAAATACAGAAATTAAGTCAATGTTTTTTGTTGTTGCGGAAGCAGTAACAAACAAAATGTATTTATAGACACAAGGAAATTCATAAGAGATTTGTGTGCAGACAAAAAATTCACAGATTATCATCATATTTACACATTATGACAAGCTGTACAGATAAAAAATAATAACGAAATACAGAAATTAAGTGAGTTTTTTTCCTTGCGTAAACCGTAACAAACAAAATTTATTTATAGACACAAGAAAATTCTTAAGAAATTTTAATCCAGACAAAAGTTTTACAAATTATCACATCTCATATTTACACATCATGATACGCTGTACAGATAAAGAATAATAACGGAATACAGATATTGAGTCAATGTTTTTTTTTCGTTGCGGAAGCAGTAAAACAAAGATACAAGAAAATTCATAAGAATTTTAAATTCAAACAAAAGATTTAAAAATTATCACAAATCATATTTGCACATTATGACACGCTGTACAGATAAATCGATCTTACAGTTTTGATTTTTTCCTATTGTCTTTCGTTTTAATTTTCCTTGCGTGATTATTTTTGTTGACCGGTCGCGCCAGAAAATGTCCTCTCATGACGAGATAATAGTTTGTCACTCTCTTCGTGAGCTCTTCGTTGTGTGCTTGGCTCCCCACGTACTGCAAATTTTTCATGTTCCAAACTTTGTCGAAAACTTGATGGAGAGTGTTGATTTTAACGTCAGTTCTCGATCGATCGCTGCACTCCAAGTTTGTCTCGCGTTCGGGCACTGAAAGCAACAATTTAAACAATGTTACAAGTTCTTATTTAATTTGACTTTCTATGAAAATTGCAAATTGATATTTCACCCACTCACCCACCGACTTCGCATTTTCACGCCTCGAAAATAAACATTTCGTTAATTTTCGAGAATGAGACAAAACGTGCAATATATGAAGAAAAATCCATATATTGCACGTTTTGTCTCATCGATGGGACACTTGCTCCATATCTCGCGTTTGTGATAATTTTTATTTCACTCGGTACGATAATGGTACGATAAAACGAAACCATTATTTTTATCAATATAAGTACTATTTTTCTTACCTAGGATTGATTGTTTTCACCGCAGATAACTAAATATATTTTATACCAAGACACAATTTTTTTTTACACCCAACATAATTCGAAGAATTGGTTACCCCGATCACGCTTTATGCCAACACGGACGACGGGCGGGAATCATCGATGACACATGAGGTCGGTTGTGTCTTTGTCGCTTAGTTCACTTCGGTGCGGTCATGCACTAGCGACGCACGCCGTGAAAACGCTAACTACTAAAATCCACAGTTTCACGGACGCTTTTGAATCGGGCTCGCCACAGGCGTTCGTACTCCTTACCTCTAGTCTTCCTGCACGTGAAGTTGGTTGCAAGCCACGTGAAGTTGGTTGCAAGCCACGTGAAGTTGGCAGTATTGCCACGACGGCTGAGCAGGGCTTTGTACATGTAACTCCTCAATTTCAGCAAACGACTAATAAACGATTGGTTACGAAGAAAAGTTCGAAATCATTAGAAAAGCATTTTCCTGCGGCTAACTTTGACATGAAATTTGTTTTTCGTATTTAATAAATAAAATCTAACAAACGCTGGATTTTGTCTAACAAACACTAATAAACGACTAACAATCTAGTAGGATTGAAATAATCAGCATTTTGCTGAAATTGAGGAGTTACATGTACAAAGCCCTGCTCAGCCACGACGGCCACAGTTGGCAGCATTGCCACGACGGCAATGCTGCCAACTTTACGTGGCTTGCAACCAACTTTGCGTGGCTTGCAGCGTGCTATGGGAATGGAAAGTTTTTTTTAACGATAAAGTCAAAATTAAGCTCTAACAAACGATAAAAATCGACCAAAAATCACTAACAAACGATTGGTTACGAAGAAAAGTTCGAAATCATTAGAAAAGCATTTTTCTACGGCTAACTAACATGAAATTTGTTTTTCGTATTACTAAATAAATGAAGTCTAACAAACGCTGGATTTTGTCTAACAAACGCTGGATTTTGTCTAACAAACACTAACAAACGATTAACAATCGAGGAGGATTGAAATAATCAGCATGTTGCTGAAATTGAGGAGTTACATTTGCAAAGCCGTGCTCAGCCGTCGTGGCAATGCTGCCAACTTCACATGGCTTGCAGTGTACTATGGGAATAAAAAGTTTTTTAACGATAAAGTTAAAATTAAGCTCTAACAAACGATAAAAATCGACTAACAATCACTAACAAGCGACTACCAAACGATTGGTTACGAAGGAAAGTTCGAAATCATTAGAAAAGCATTTTCCTGCGGCTAACTTTGATATGAAATTTGTTTTTCGTATTATTTAATAAATAAGATCTAACAAACGCTGGATGTGGTCTAACAAACACTAACAAACGACTAACAATCGAGTAGGATTGAAATAATCAGCATTTTGCTGAAATTGAGGAGTTTCGTGTACAAAGCCCTGATCAGCCGTCGTGGCAATGCGGCCAACTTCACGTGGCTTGACGCCAACTTCACGTGGCTTGCAGCGTGCTATGGAAGTGAAAAGTTTTTTAACGATAAAGTCAAAATTAAGCTCTAACAAACAATAAAAATCGACTAACAATCACTAACAAACGATTGGTTACGAAAAAAAGTTCGAAATCATTAGAAAAGCATTTTCCTGCGGCTAACTTTGACAAAAAATTTGTTTTTCGTATTATTAAATAAATAACATCTAACAAACGCTGGATTTTGTCTAACAAACAGTAACAAACGATTGGCATTGAAAAGAATTCGATATTTCATAAACGGCGGCTAAGTTTATTGAGCTGGGGGCTAGCATCTTTTGGAGCCGAGGTTCGGTAGACAGTCGCGCCATCGGAAGCGAGGGCGGCGAGAACGTCAAGTCGCACAGAGAGGGACGCCGAGCGCCTAGAAGACCGGATCGTCGTGGAGCTACGAGCGCGCCCGCATCCAGCAAGGCGGAAGGGGGGATAGGCTCAGTCCCGTCCTCCCGGCCTTCTCGTGTTTTCACCGTCGCGTCCGTGGCTTAATTCTGGTGGTGATTGGTCCTTGTGCGGCCTAGCTCATTGTCGCCGAGCGCGAGTTCAAATTGCGCGCGTTGGTCCCGCCGGGTAACACCGAAGTACGCGCTCCCGCCCTCTATAGCGGGGGCCACGTGACTCGCGTGAGAGAGAGAGACGACACGTTGATTGATTGATCGATTCATGGAGGCTCGAGTGGGAGGAGTCCGATCTGTCCATTTCAAAGTGGCTACAAAAATGTCAAACAGGGATGGCGCCACTATCTCTAAGACCTCGAGAAGTAAGCTGAGTATCGATATCGTGTAAGAGAGATGGAAGAGGATCGAATACGCATCCTAGCCTCCACGGCAAATACAGTAGAACCTCGCTTATCTGAGGTAATGTGGGGTGAATATACCTCGTATTAGTGAAATCTCGGAAAATACGGAAAACGTTAGCAATATAGGACTATTCCACGCACAGGCGTAGCAGATTCTTCCGTTTTATCCGAGATTCTGCGTATTATCCGAGGATACACCGCGGATAATACACAGAAATCGAAGGTCGGATAACCGAGGTTTTACTGTACCAGCAAATACGATGATATACACACAATATTCGAACAATTTGAGAATTGTTAAAATCGAATTTTCGCGACAAACTAGGCTTGATGTTGACAAGAGGACACGGATATTTTATCTTTAAAACATTGAAGCATGTTTTTATCTTAAAAACATTGAAGCGAGCAATATCGCTTCGACTTTATATTGTTATTAGGGTTTTTCTCAAATCGAAAAATAACTGCTAAACATTTTAAAAAATGTCTAACCCACTGAGTAATTACAATTTCTTTCGTGTGATTTTCTTTTTATTTTACGTATTGTTGAGGAATCGGCTTCGATTCGTTCTTTTTATTTTCATTCAAATATGTTATGGTCAGAATAATCGCGTCCCGATTCGCTGATTGCGAGTTTTAATACAAACAGATCGCAAACCATTGTTCTTTGACTAGGAATAATTTACCATCATATTGACCTGAGTAAAAATGTATTCAAGAATTCAGAAATTATTACTTAAGATGTTTTCCACCGTTCGTTGTACAAGAAAACAATACAGGACAATTTTTAAATTCCTTACGGCACTCAGTAATTGCAATTTCTTGTGTATGATTATCTTATAATTTTTATTTAACCCTAAAACTCATAATTCGGGTCCAGTCGCACCCCAATTTTTATGCAAAAAATGAGTTTTTTTTGCCGTTTTCAGTCTTTTAATAGATTGTTCACTAATGGAATGTTAGTTTAATCAGATGGCTCGCACACTATTTACTTTCTTATGAAAATACGAAAAAATTGAGGTCCGATAAAGTCTATTTATCCCCGTAGACAGATTTAATGACAATGAAAAACACGGGGTGCATATACACCGACAGTCGTGCGTTTGACGGCAAAAAAAATGTCAGGAGTTGTTGGGTTAAATATTGTTATGGTAACAATTATCGCGTTACTGTTCGCTGTTGGCGAGTTTTAATATACGCAGGTCGCAAAGCATTGTTCTTTCACAGCGGGGACCGCTGTGAAATTTACTTTTACGCTTTAAAATTTGAAATTTACTTTTACGCTTTAATTTACCGTCATATCGTAAGAAAATAACAATTGATTTAAGAAAAAAAGTATCAGTATTGTTACGTCCGAAGCCGTTTAGAAAAGATATATATATATTTCTAGAGTTATAAGCGTCGAGCGGTAAACGCTTTACTCCGATTACTACCCTAATGAGTCACGAGTGCTCTTCGGGATAATAATTATGTGGGAACGTTTGCTGTGAGACCTCGAGAGATCTTGTTTCTTTTATGAATTTAGGAAATTGATAATAAAGGGACTTCAATGTCTTGAGTCACACAATAGTTTAATACACACTCGATGAAATAATAATTTGGTACATTCCAAGTAAATTTATAATGTGATAAATACCTTTGACAATCAGGAGCGGTGTCGTCGCTTTACAATAACGTATTCTTGCTTTCGTTGAATATTTCTTTAAGCACACACGCGTACTCTCACAATCTTCTAGAGATCCGGTCGCGGATTAACAATAATTTGTACTTGAAATATTTGGTCGTTTGACCCTTTTGATTATAAAAACAATATAAATTGACTTTAATAATTACGCCGAATCATACTCTTCTACAGAAGACCCGGATTTCGGACAGCGTAACGACGCGTGAAAATTATGGTTGAAAACTGACACACTATAATATACGTCCGATACTACTGTCGGATCACTCTCTTCTACGGAAGACCTGGATTACGAACAGTGTATCGGCGTTAAAAACTTCGGCTATACTGCGCACTCGTCGTCACGACAAGGAGGTTTTATAAGGGCGGGATGACTTTGCCAGAAGGGCTACTCTCTTAATTTGGGCACAGAGAAGAACTGTTTTTCGTCTAATATGAGCGAGTTCGACCTCCTCTGGGAAGCAATAAAAGTTGGATATTTTGGATCTCTACCATGTCGCATTGCCGATCCCTATTATAGGGCTTGAGGCTCCGGCCGGAAAACTTTTATTACTGCTCACATGTAGAGCGGGAAAAAATAGCAGAGCGGCTCGCTACACGAAAATATATGCATTAGGTATTGTGCCCAGTTGATAAACAAGGAAAGCGTATATCTTCGCTATGGTCTGTGATGCACGCGTCTATAGTGTGTGAGAAGCGATACAATTGTGATAGGTATCTCGAACGCTTATATTTTTGGTTGCGGTGAAAAATAGCATTAGCTGACTATTGCTTCTCGCACGTGTGCAATTATGTGTGTTGGTAAAAAAAAATCAAAGAAAAACGTCGTACGTGACAGTATTATTTAAGACATTTTCTACCGTTCGTTGTACAATTAAACTCTGTTATAATAAAAAAAATCTCTATCACTAGGTATTGCATCATTATTATTTTCAACCTTTTTCACCGTTAATTATGCAACTAATGCATGTTGTTCATTAGGTATTGCTATATTAAAAATATTCTTCTATCTTTACGTATTTACGGAGATCTCTCTGGTTCATATCATTTTACATCTCTCTCGCACGCAGCACACTTCTCAAGTATCATTCTGCCTCATACACAGCTCACTTCTCATTATTTTTTTGTTCCGTCTCTTTCACACGCAGCTCACTTCTCGAGGTCTTAGCAATAGTGGCGCCATCCCTGTTTGACCACATTTTTGTAGCCACTTTTTTGAAGTCTCTCCATAAGAGTTCGGACTCCTCCCACCCTAGCCTCCATGGATTGATTGATCAGCGAGGTGTCGATTGTTTCTGCGAGGTGTCGAGCCGATTGATTGTTCTTGCGAGGTGTCGAGCCGGCCGGACGTGGACGAGTAGAAGCACGCGGTCCAGCGAATTATTCCGAGTCAGCCACGCCGCGCTTTCTCGTTCCAACTCGGTGGCTATCGACCGTAAAATCGATCCTCGATCTCGGTGCTATCATGACCGCGGCCTTTTTCGCATTTCGTTATGAAGAATCCCGTGGGGAGGGGCGAGCTAGCGCGTCCCGCCAAAGAACAGATATTACATGGAACACCGGGGCCCGTGTTAATATTTGGCAGAAAAAACTTAGTTAGTATTTCCGCCGGTAGACGGCGCGGCAATGTATCGGTGTGCCACACACAATGATAGAGATTCAAGGCACGCCTCTCGCGGTTGTCTCTCTTTCGCGCATGCCTATCGGGCTATAGTGCTGTCGCGCTTGTATTAATGGCCGACTGACCGATCAAGCATTGGGCGGTTTGATAGGAGACAGCGCATCATTTAAACTCACTTTGAGATATTTCTGTCGCGGCCGGCCGTATTTTGGGGTGGCACAAGGGGGGCCCTTCTGAATCAGTGATCAATTATAGTGGCGTTTAGTAAAAATAAGTCATAATCAATTATTATACCCAACAATAAACTGGAAAAAAAAGTTTGCGCAAATTTTGTAGACTCAGACGTTTTTGAATTTTTTCTGAATGGTCGCGGCTACGAAATTTTATCTTAAATATTTTCTTTAAGCATTCAGCCCCCCCCCCCCCCCCTGTTTTATTGTCGTTACGGGATAAACTTCCGAAAAGCTATTACACCCGATTTGGTCGAAATTTTGCACAGATGTTCCATTTAATATACACTAAGCGCAACAATTAAGGGATAACTATTTTTTCGACGAAAAATAGCCCTTTTTCAAACCGCTGTAACTCGGTGAAAAATGGTCGGAGAAAAAATGAAAAAAAAAGCATTTTGTAGTGTAAACCTTCGACTTTAATAATCTGATTATAAATAATTTTTTTCGTTTCGTTTAAATAAAGAAATTCGTTGTTAAACAAAACAAAACATAAAATCAAAAAATTTGCTCGAGTTTGACAAGGTACACGGGGAACAGAAATTTTGTTTTCAAAAATCTGTTTTGACCATTCGAAAGCTTGTATCTTTCCCAACAATTTGGTTTTTTTTTCAATTTCTGTGCGATTTTTTTTAGCCAAGTTATCGCAGCTTTACGAAAAAATGCATTTTTCAACTTTGACCGGTCATAACTCTGGTCCAAATCATCGCACAGCATCCAAACCGGCATCGTTGGAAAGCTTGGATTTCCCCCTACAAAGCTGTTTATTTTTCGTATTTTTCAGAAGCTGTTTTCAACATCGTAAAACTGATTGTTTAAAAGTGTGTAAAATGCCTATTTTTACACTTTTTTGTTTATCATGTTATAACATTACAACAAATGCAGAGGCACCAAAGGTTTTTGCGTTTTTTTTAGTTCAGGGTATGTAGAAATACTCCACCAAATAGCAGATCGCTGCCTTTATTCTTTATTCGGGTTGCAACCCCGTTCTTTTGGAGAAAATCGAGATCCATCAATTTTCACGAAAATCGAGGTTTCTCAGGTACCAGCGCGGGGTGAAATTTCTCGAAAAAAAAAAAATCAGAAAATTACGAAATTTGGTATTCAAGGGTTTTCGAGGTTGCTGATTGCGAAGGTACTAGTGCGGTCCTACCTCCCTCACTTTTCACCCCCTATTGCAGAGAGGGTTTGGAGTCATTAAATGCTGCGGAATTGACGAACCGCGGGGTCCTGATCTCTGCAATATATCTCCGTCCTACGGAGAGGGTTTGGAGTCATTAAATGCTGCGGAATTGACGAACCGCGGGGTCCTGATCTCTGTATTCCTTATTTTTTAATGTTATGAGTGCATATTGTCTTCTCCCCATCCCTAAAAAGGCATTGCAGAGATAAGAACTCACTTCAGAGATAAAAACTCACTTCGAACTGACCGGATCAGAGTTCTTATCTCTCCAATGCCCCCCCCCCCCCCCCCGAAGCGTAAATCCGACCGTGCAACCTCCTCGTGGTACGCTTTGGATAGCGCGAATACCGGCAGTACTTTTAAAATTTTTCTGATGGATCTGAATCGCATGGAACTCGGTAATCTGCGGGATGAGGGATCGTTAGTTACGAATCTCAGGTCGAAGAAATAAAAAAAAACGACGGGTCCAATATGGCGAACCGAAATGCAAAGTTTCATTCAATTCGAATTTGCGATCCTCAATTTAAACCTCAGATCCGTAATGAATGACCTCGAAAACCCCCAAACATCGAGTTTCGCCCGATTGCAAGAATTTTTGCATTTGATCCGCCATTTTGAATTTTTCCATTTTTTATCCCAGATTCGCAATCAGCAACCTCGAAAACCCTTGAATACCAAATTTCGTAATTTTCTGATTTTTTTTTCGAGAAGTTTCACCCCGCGCTGATACCTGAGAAACCTCGATTTTCGTAAAAATTGACGGATCTCGATTTTCTCCAAAAGAACGGGGTTGCAACCCGAATAAAGAATAAAGGCAGCGATCTGCTATTTGGTGGAGTATTTCTACATACCCTGAACTAAAAAAAAACGCAAAAACCTTTGGTACCTCTGCATTTGTTGTAATGTTATAACATGATAAACAAAAAAGTGTAAAAATGGGCATTTTACACACTTTTAAACAATCAGTTTTACAATGTTGAAAACGGCTTCTGAAAAATACGAAAAATAAACAGTTTTGTAGGGGGAAATCCAAGCTTTCCAACGATGCAGGTTTGGATGCTGTGCGATGATTTGGACCAGAGTTATGAGCGGTCAAAGTTGAAAAATGCATTTTTTCGTAAAGCTGCGATAACTTGGCTAAAAAAAATCGCACAGAAATTGAAAAAAAACCAAATTGGTGGGAAAGATACAAGCTTTCAAATGGTCGAAACAGATTTTCGAAAAAAAAAATTCTGTTCCCCGTGTACCTTGTCAAACTTGAGCAAATTTTTTGATTTTATGTTTTGTTTTGTTTAACAACGAATTTCTTTATTTAAACGAAACGAAAAAAATTATTTATAATCAGACTATCAAAGTCGAAGGTTTACACTACAAAATGCTTTTTTTTTCATTTTTTCTCCGACCATTTTTCACCGAGTTACAGCGGTTTGAAAAAGGGCTATTTTTCGTCGAAAAAAAGTGATCCCTTTATTGTTGCGCTTAGTGTATAAACAAAAATCCCTGCAGGGATTTTTGGCGCGTTCCAATAGTTCACGAGAAATCGAATTTTAAAGTTTATTTTTTAGCCCGCACGAGTATATGTATATCGCTCGCCACGGCTGATCGATATCCCCACTCCTCCGACTTCACTGGTGGCTGGCGTGCCGCGCTTACCCGTGCAAGTATATCTATATAACCTAAACAAAGCCAAACAAACCCTAGCACACAAACACAAACAAACCCATACACCCCCGCAAAAAAAAACAATTAAAAACCCAAACAATTTCAATATCTCGAAAACTATTGGCATACGCCAAAAATCCCTTTAGGGGATGTCTTTTGTAACGGTTCGGCTGTACAGGTAGGCTACCGTCACATGCTATACGCTAGTATTACCCCAATTTGAGATAATAGCGTAATCTGACCAGCGGCCAGAGCAACCGGCCATGCCGCCGGCGGGGCAGGACACTTGCACGAAGCATACGGGGCGAGCCCGCGACACCTCGCAAGGAGCTCCGCCCATCGCGAGGAGCAGGACCGCCGCAGACCCGCGGGAGTCCCCGCCCCTTTGTCCAACATCTCGCGACTCTCGTGCCTTGTCCACTCGTATCGGACAACAATGCGCCCCAAATTCATCACGACGCCTCCTCACACCTAATGTGCGCCTAATATCGAAGTGAGGAACAATCCGAGATATTATTCCCCTCGAAATGTCTACAGTATGCGAATGTCCTCAAAGTCGTCAGGACGGTCACCCCACTAATGGAACGTCTCCCAGCCAGGCGATCCCCTGCCTAGCGCACGAGAATCGATAGGGAAATGGAACTTCTCCTGACGTCCCTGTGGCTATTTAAGGGCATGCACGACCACGAGAGCCACTCTTTTCGCAAATTCTTTCATACAACGCAGAGTCACACGTCATCCGAAACCTCGGATCACCGGATCGAGGCCTTGCTGCCGTAGCCCTGGTCCCATCCCAGAATAATCCTCAGCTTCGGGTAAGGTGCTCTATTTCCTTGGGGAGCCCCAGCATTGCGCTGGAAGTTCGACCTTGGAAATAGAGACTGCGTGGTGATTCATAGTCAGGGAAATTATTCAACATCCGATCAATCGTCCTTAAGACTTTGATCGTTACCGCGAAATCCCACGATAATCTACTCGAAGTGTGCAGTCCGTGAGACGCCGATCGCATCTCGCTGCACGTGAGGAGAATTCCAACCATCTTCACTGGTTTTTGGTCCTCCTTGCCTGGCACCAAGGAGGTCAGCCGTCCCTTCCGGACGGCCCCGCTATGCGCACTCGAGGGGAAGAGAACTTTTCGTCCTCGAGCCGGCGCATTATTAAAAACGCTAGCTTAACTAGCGCGTGAGCGACACGGCGTGGCACCCGTGTGCTTCGTTTAGCAACCAGTGCCAACAGGAATTATCGCCATAAAATCGACTCAGAGTAGAATCAACGGCCTATCGCATTCTCGTTACAGAAGCGATCCCGTAACCGGCCATACGTGTATACGACGACGCTCGTGGACTGTTCGAGTGCGAGCGAGACAGCGAGTGTGTGTGTGAGAGAGAGAGAGAGAGAGAGAGAGAGAGAGAGAGAGAGAGATCGCGCGTCAGAACAGCGTGCGCACAGAGACCTCGCACGTACTCTTCCTATCCCCGTCACTCCAACAAAGACAGCGCTTCTCGCCGCCCGTTCCAGACTCCCGTAAACGTTGCTACTAACCTCTTAACAGACTAATTTTCTCCAGATCTTTTCATTAACAATTTTAATTGTTCATCCACCTAAACTAACTCATACGACAATCCACCACATCAAATGCCAATGATGACGGATTGAGATAGGCGTCTTTGAGACCCTCAAACTACTGAGGCATTTCCCAAAACCATCTCAAAATCCTGCCCATCATTCCCGGCTCAAAACACGTACATCGCCCTTCAGGAGGCTACGGGAACCCAAACAAAATATAAGGCGAATATTCGCTGCTTAGCATCTGTTTTCCTGAAAACCGCGTAAACGACGGTCCGAGAACGAAAAAGGACTTTCGTGAAAATCACGAAACGTTACATTGGCGCCCAACGTGGGGCCCGAAAGCCTTGTATAATATCCTGAAAATGTACAAAAAGAAAACCAAATTTTCGATTACCCATCCTCGTCATTAATAATGATAGATAGGCGACGCAATCACCACTAGCTCGGATAGCCAGCTCATGCTGAGAAAAACCAATTTCAGGTCGTCTATAATTGAATAACGCAAAAGCGAATATCGAGAAACGAGTATTCACACACGTTGCGTGCTCGTTCTCTCTCATGCGTGCCGAGAAAATTTCTCGTGCCAAATTATAGAAATATTTCGTCTGTCTCACTCTCGCCAAGCGGATAAAAGAAACCGTGCGATTTCGAGCTCAAATAGGCTTACGCTTAGGCAAGGCCACCGCTGTTCCCGAGCGACGAGCGAAAGCGAGAGAAAGATTTTTTTTTGTCGCTCGCGCGTCGTAAGGGATTAGCGAACCTCGCGTACGACTCGAAATTTCGGACAAAAACACTGACCGAGATCGAAATTATTTCGAGCATCGTAATTCTCGTATCCCGCAAGGTCGTGAGAGAGACGGAGATAGATAAACCGATGGACACAGAGTCCGCAAGGCCGAGAAAAAAAAGCCTCTCGAAGGCCAAGCGGGCGACGTGAACACCGGAATTTACAACAAAGCAGAACAAAATCATAATAGCTTCAAAACTGGAAATATAACTCGAACGTACTGCTCGGTGATCGAGGAGTACTTCCCCTCTTCTCTCACCGAGGCGTAGCGTGACGTAATGAGCGAGGCCCGGAAGGGAAATCCTTCTCAGGAGGGGCGGGCGCTAAACCTCCCGCCCCGAGCCGCTACAGACTCGGCCCTCGCGACCGGCCTACCCGCCGAACCCGACGCCCTCGCGAGTAATATGAGGAGCGAGCCGCGGGGAGGCGAGAGGGGGACGCGCCGCAGGGACGACAGTACCGTGAAGGTAATGAGGGGTCTTCCCGCATGGAACCCCAATATTCCTGACCGACAAAATTTAAACGAAAGTACCCGTTCCTCGCCGGAAGAGCCAGAACTCTCCCTGGCGGTCGTCAAGAAATTAAGGATCGATATGGGAATCCCATCAAGGACAACCCAACACCGCATCGACCATCTGCACCAGTAGCATCCCACGAAGAAATCTTCACTGCACCAGCGCGGGAGATATGAAGATCAACGCCCCCACCTTCGGAGGGCATGATCACGAGCTCCTCTGGCAATTCTTGACTGATCTCAGTGAATACCACCGCGTATTTGCCACACGCTATGACTATAAAACAATCCGATCCCAGTGTTTCCCTGATCTTGACCTTCAGTGGTGGAAAATCACGAGGAACGACGTCCAACTCCCGTCACCAAACAAATATTCGCGGAGATACAAATCCGCGCGACTAAGGTACGCCACACGATGCTAATCGTTCCCAACCTCACGAGTCCATGTATTTCGGGAATCGATTTCTTAGCACGAACACGCTCGATAATTAACTTGGGGCAATACCAAATGACGCTTGACAGCAGGGAGGAGCATGGACATCATCACTCCATAGCCCTGCAGTCCACTCACCTCGATTCAGACATCCCTCATAAAGAGGAGAACCTCGACTTCGAGGATATTACCAATCAAAGTAAAGCCGCACGAGCCATTCAAGGCTATGAGCTACCCTGTACCCCTTGCCTACCGCTCCGCGGTGGATGAAGAAATACAAAAACTGTTTTAAGAGTGCAGAAGTGTCTCGTTTTTGTCGACGCTCGACATGCGAGCCAGTTTTTGGCAGGTACCTCTACACCCGGAATCAAGATAATACACCGCCTTCTCCCATAGAGGAAAAGGACATAAATTCCGCGTGACGCCCTTTGGACTCTCCACCAGCCCGGCCAATCTGGTGAGAGGACTTGAAAATGTCCTTCAGGGGCTCCACGACGTGACCAACTTCATTGATGACATTCTGTGCACCTCTGAGACTTGCGAGAAACACCTCACCTGTCTAGAGGAGCCGTTCCAACGCTCCGTGGAACATGGACTGACCCTCAGCCTGGAGAAATCGTACTTTTTCAAAAGGGAGACGAAGTTTCTGGGCCACATCCTGTCACGGGATGGCATAAGACCGGATCCGGATAAATTGGAGGCCATCCAAGCCTTTCCTTCACCTAAAAATGTAACCAACAGCATCGGGTAAAGAGTTTCGTGTAGGCGATGAAGTGCTATCACGAGCCCTTGCCATATCACGGTCTGCAGAGTGGGTGACCGCTAAATTCCTACCCGTCTGCAAAGGACCCTACGTCATATCGCGAAAAGACCATGAAGTGTCATACAACCTGAAACACGTGGACAAGGACAAGGAGCGAGGAATGTTCCATCAAAGCGACTTGCGCCCTTATCTGCGACCTACGGGAAACCCCCTCCCCTAGAACATCGGGACGGGACGGAGATAAGAGCAAGCATTCCACAACGAACACCTCAGTCTACGATACAACATGGACCAAACCACTCAGACAAGCGCCCTGCCGAGGACCCCGCCATCGAGGAGGCATGCACTCGCAAGGGCGCGCAAAGTCCTCCCGTTACTGGGAAGAGGGACTAAGGTCGTCGCGCCCCGGGGGAAGCGACTCCGACCTTGGAGGGGCCATATAACGGTTCGCTTGCCCAGGCAAGCGTTGGTCATATCTGACACGCAATTATTGCACCGATTCCGATCTAATTACGTGAGATGGCCAGTGGTCGGATCAACCGGCCATCCTACCGGTAGGGCAGGACGCTCGCACCGAGCATACGGGGCGCGTCCGCGACACCTCGCAAGAAGCTCCACCCATCGCGAGGGCCAGGACAACCGCGGACTCGCAGCAGTACCCGCCCCCTGTCTAACATCTCGCGAGTGTCGCCCTGCGATTACTCCCATGAGATAAGAGTGCGCCCCAAAATTCATCACGACGCCTCTTCACACCTAATGTGCGCCTAATATCAAAGTGAGGAACAATCTGAAATATTATTCCCCTCGAAATGTCTACAGTATGCGAATGTCCTCAAAGTCGTCAGGACGGTCACCCCACTAATGGAACGTCTCCCAGCCAGGCGATCCCCTGCCTAGCGCACGAGAATCGATAGGGAAATGGAACTTCTCTTGACGTCCCTGTGGCTATTTAAGGGCATGCACGACCACGAGAGCCACTCTTTTCGCAAATTCTTTTATACAACGCAAAGTCACACGTCATCCGAAACCTCGGATCACCGGATGGAGGCCTTGCTGCCGTAGCCCTGGTCTCATCCCAGAATAATCGTCAGCTTCGGGTAAGGTGCTCGATTTCCTTGGGAAGCCCCAGCATTGCGCTGGAAGTCCGACCTTGGAAATAGAGACTGCGTGGTGATTGATAGTCAGGGAAATTATTCAACATCCGATCAATCGTCCTTAAGACTTTGATCGTTACCGCGAAATCCCACGATAATCTACTCGAAGTGTGCAGTCCGTGAGACGCCGATCGCATCTCGCTGCACGTGAGGAGAATTCCAACCAGCTTCACTGGTTTTTGGTCCTCCTTGCCTGGCACCAAGGAGGTCAGCCGTCCCTTCCGGACGGCCCCGCTATGCGCACTCGAGGGGAAGAGAACTTCTCGTCCTCGAGCCGGCGCATTATTAAAAACGCTAGCTTAACTAGCGCGTGAGCGACACGGCGTGGCACCCGTGCGCTTCGTTGCACTTTAGCAACCAGTGCCAACAGGAATTATCGCCATAAAATCGACTCAGAGTAGAATCAACGGGCTATCGCATTCTCGTTACAGAAGCGATCCCGTAACCAGCCATACGCGTATACGACGACGCTCGTGGACTGTTCGAGTGCGAGCGAGACAGCGAGTGTGAGAGAGAGAGAGAGAGAGAGAGAGAGAGATCGCGCCTCAGAACAGCGTGCGCACAGAGACCTCGCACGCACTCTTCCTATCCCTGTCACTCCAACAAAGACAGCGCTTCTCGCCGCCCCTTCCAGACTCCCATAAACGTTGCTACTAACCTCTTAACAGACTAATTCTCTCCAGATCTTTTCATTAACAATTTTATTTGTTCATCCACCCAAACTAACTCATACGACAATCCACCACATCAAATGCCAATGATGACGGATTGAGATAGGCGTCTTTGAGACCCTCAAACTACTGAGGCATTTCCCAAAACCATCTCAAAATCCTGCCCGTCATTCCCGGCTCATAACACGTACATCGCCCTTCAGGAGGCTACGGGAACCCAAACAAAATATAAGGCGAATATTCGCTGCTTAACATCTGTTTTCCTGAAAACCGCGTAAGGACGGTCCGAGAACGAAAAAGGACTTTCGTGAAAATCGCGAAACGTTACATTGGCCGGTTACGGGATCGCTTCTGTAACGAGAATGCGATAGGCCGTTGATTCTACTCTGAGTCGATTTTATGGCGATAATTCCTGTTGGCACTGGTTGCTAAAGTGCAACGAAGCGCACGGGTGCCACGCCGTGTCGCTCACGCGCTAGTTAAGCTAGCGTTTTTAATAATGCGCCGGATCGAGGACGAGAAGTTCTCTTCCCCTCGAGTGCGCATAGCGGGGCCATCCGGAAGGGACGGCTGACCTCCTTGGTGCCAGGCAAGGAGGACCAAAAACCAGTGAAGCTGGTTGGAATTCTCCTCACGTGCAGCGAGATGCGATGGGCGTCTCACGGACTGCACACTTCGAGTAGATTATCGTGGGATTTCGCGGTAACGATCAAAGTCTTAAGGACGATTGATCGGATGTTGAATAATTTCCCTGACTATCAATCACCACGCAGTCTCTATTTCCAAGGTCGGACTTCCAGCGCAATGCTGGGGCTTCCCAAGGAAATAGAGCACCTTACCCGAAGCTGAGGATTATTCTGGGATGGGACCAGGGCTACGGCAGCAAGGCCTCCATCCGGTGATCCGAGGTTTCGGATGACGTGTGACTCTGCGTTGTATAAAAGAATTTGCGAAAAGAGTGGCTCTCGTGGTCGTGCATGCCCTTAAATAGCCACAGGGACGTCAGGAGAAGTTCCATTTCCCTATCGATTCTCGTGCGCTAGGCAGGGGATCGCCTGGCTGGGAGACGTTCCATTAGTGGGGTGACCGTCCTGACGACTTTGAGGACATTCGCATACTGTAGACATTTCGAGGGGAATAATATCTCGGATTGTTCCTCACTTCGATATTAGGCGCACATTAGGTGTGAGGAGGCGTCGTGATGAATTTGGGGCGCATTCTTGTCCGATAGGAGTGGACAAGGCACGAGAGTCGCGAGATGTTGGACAAAGGGGCGGGGACTCCCGCGGGTCGGCGGCGGTCCTGCTCTTCGCGATGGGCGGAGCTCCTTGCGAGGTGTCGCGGGTTCGCCCCGTATGCGTCGTGCAAGTGTCCTGCCCCGCCGGCGGCATGGCCGGTTGCTTTAGCCGCTGGTCAGATTACGCTATTATCTCAAATTGGGGTAATGTGCTACGTAGCACCGTAGCACATTGGCGCCCAACGTGGGGCCCGAAAGCCTTGCATAATATCCTGAAAATGTACAAAAAGATAACCAAATTATCGATTACCCATTCTCGTCATTAATAATGATAGATAGTTAGGCGACGCAATCACCACTAGCTCGGATAGCCAGCTCATGCTGAGTTAAACCAATTTCAGGTCGTCTATAAATCAATAACGTAAAAGCGTAGACCGAGAAACGAGTATTCACACACGGTGCATGCTCGTTCTCTCTCGTGCGAGCCGAGAAAATCTCTCGTGCTAAACTTCAGAAATATTTAGTCTGTCTCACTCTTGCCAAGCGGGTAAAAGAAACCGTGCGATTTCGAGCTCAAATAGGCTTACACTTAGGCTAGGCCACCGCTGTTCCCGAGCGACGAGCGAGAGCGAGAGAAGGATTTTTTTTCTCTCGCGCGTCGCAAGGGATTAGCGAACCTCGCGTACGACTCGAAATTTCGCACAAAAACACCGACCAAGAACGAAATTATTTCGAGTATCGGAATTCATATATCCCGCAAGGTCGTGAGAGAGACAGTAATAGAAAAACCGATGTAAACTGAGTCCGCAAGGCCGAGAGAGATAAACCTTCTCCTCTCGAAGGTCAAGCGGGCGACGTCAACACCGGAATTTACAACAAAGCAGAACAAAATCATAATAGCTTCAAAAGTGGAAATATAACTCGAACGTACTGCTCGGTGATCGAGGAGTACTTCCCCTCTTCTCTCACCGAGGCGTAGCGTGACGTAATGAGCGAGGCCCGGAAGGGGAATCCTCCTCAGGAGGGGCGGGCGCTAAACCTCCCGCCCCGAGCCGCTACAGACTCGGCCCTCGCGACCGGCCTACCCGCCGAACCCGACGCCCTCGTGAGTAATGCGCGGAGCGAGCCGCGGGGAGGAGAGAGGGGGGCGCGCCGCAGGGATGACAGTACCGTGAAAGTAATGAGGGGTCTTCCCGCATGGAACCCCAATATTCCTGACCGACAAAATTTAAACGAAAGTGCCCGTTCCTTGCCGGAAGAGCCAGAACTCTCCCTGGCGGTCGTCAAGAAATTAAGGATCGATATGGGAATCCCATCAAGGACAACACGACCCCGTACCGACCCCCTGCACCAGTAGCATCCCACAAAGAAATCTTCACTGCACCAGCACGGGAGTTATGAAGATCAACGCCCCCACCTTCGGAGGGCATGATCACGAGCTCCTCTGGCAATTCTTGACTGATCTCAGTGAATACCACAGCGTATTTGCCACACGCTATGACTATAAAACAATCCTAACTCAGTGTTTCTCTGATCTTGCCCTTCAGTGGTGGAAAATCACGAGGAACGACGTCCAACTCCCGTCACCAAACAAATATTCGCGGCGATACAAATCCGCGCGACTAAGGTACGCCACACGATGCTAATCGTTCCCAACCTCACGACTCCATGTATTTCGGGAATCGATTTCTTAGCACGAACACGCTTGATAATTGACTTGGGGCAATACCAAATGACGCTTGACAGCAGGGAGGAGCATGGACATCATCACTCCATAGCCCTGCAGTCCACTCACCTCGATTCAGACATCCCTCATAAAGAGGAGAACCTCGACTTCGAGGATATTACCAATCAAAGTAAAGCCACACGAGCCATTCAAGGCTATGAGCTACCCTGTACCCTTTGCCTACCGCTCCACGGTGGATGAAGAGATACAAAAATTGATCAGACATAAAATTATCCAGCGCTCGAAAAGCCCGTACAGCAGTCCACTCCTGATATCCCGAAAAAAGAATGGAGGAGTCCGGCTGTGTCTAGACGCACGGAGAATCAACCAAATCCTAGAGCCGGACTATGAACGTATGGAAACCCTGGAAGAATTATTTCAAGAGTGCCGAAGTGTCTCGTTTCTGTCCACACTTGACATGCGAGCCAGTTTCTGGCAGGTACCTCTACACCCGGAATCGAGAAAATACACCGCCTTCTCCCACAGAGGAAAAGGACATGAATTCCGCGTGACGCCCTTTGGACTCTCCACCAGCATGGCCAATCTGGTGAGTGGACTTGAAAATGTCCTTCAGGGGCTCCACGACGTGACCAACTTCATTGATGACATTCTGTGCACCTCTGAGACTTGCGAGAAACACCTCGCCTGTCTAGAGGAGCCGTTCCAACGCTCCGTGGAACATGGACTAACACTCGGCCTAGAGACAGCTTGCCTCTTCAAAAGGGGGACAAAGTTTCTGGGGCACCTCCTCACGGGAGGGCATAAGACCTGACCCGGACAAAGTGGAGGCCATCCAAGCCTTCCTTTCACCGAAAAACACCTAACACCCTGGAAATCCTCATTTTTCTTGCTGACGAACGCATGAGAAAGGCACGAGGCAAGCAAGCGGAAAAATATAACCAACAGCATCGGGTAAGGAGTTTCGTGTAGGCGATGAAGTGCTATCACGAGCCCTTGCCATATCACGGTCTGCAGAGTGGGTGACCGCTAAATTCCTACCCGACTACGAAGGACCCTACGTCATATCGCGAAAAGCCCACGAAGTGTCGTACATCCTCAAGCACGTGGACAGTGACAAGGAGCAAGGTTCGTTCCATCAAAGCGACTTGCGCCCTTATCTGCGACCAACGGGAAACCCCCTCCCCTAGAACATCGGGACGGGACGGAGATAAGAGCAAGCATTCCACAATGAACACCTCAGTCTACGATACAACATGGACAAAACCACTCAGACAAGCGCCCTGCCGAGGAACCCGCCATCGAGGAGGCATGCACTCGCAAGGGTGCACAAGGTCCTCCCGTTACTGGGAAGAGGGACTAAGGTCGTCGCGCCCCGGGGGAAGCGACTCCGACCTTGGAGGGGCCATATAACGGTGCGCTTGCCCAGGCAAGCGTCCGTCATATCTGACACGCAAGTATTACACCGGTCGGACCAACCGGCCATCCTACCGGTAGGGCAGGACGCTCGCACCGAGCATACGGGGCGCGCCCGCGACACCTCGCAAGAAGCTCCACCCATCGCGAGGGCCAGGACAACCGCGGACTCGCAGCAGTACCCGCCCCCTGTCTAACATCTCGCGAGTGTCGCCCTGCGATTACTCCCATAAGATAAGAGTGCGCCCCAAAATTCATCACGACGCCTCTTCATACTTACTGTGTGCCTGATATCGAGGCAAGAACAATCTGGATGATCATTCCCCTTAAAACGTCTATAGTGCGCGAATGTCTCCGAAGTCACCAGAACAGTCGCCCCACCAACTGAGCGTCTCCCAGCGATGTGATCCCCTACCTAGCACCCAAGAAAGCGCTAGAGAAATGGAATTTCTCCTGACGTGCCTGAGGCTATTTAAGGGCGTGCACGAGCCCGAGAGGACTCTTCGCAAATAACTCACCATTTAACGTGGAGTCAACTCGTCATCCGAAACCTCGGATCACAGGATGGAGGCCTTGTGGCCTGACCTTTGGTCCCATCCAAGAATAGACCCAGCTTCGCGGTAAGGTGCTCTGTTTCCTTGGGAAGCCCCAGCATTGCGCTGGAAGTCCTACCTCGGAATCAGAGACTTCGTGGTGATTGCTAGATAGGGAAATTATTCAACATCCGATCAATCGTCCTTAGGACCTTTGATCGTCACCCCCGAAATCCCACGGTGAACTACTCGAAGTGTGCAGTCCGTGGAGTGCCGATCGCGCTCCGCTGCACGACGGGAATATTCTTGACCAGCTTCACTGGTCTTTGGTCCTCCTTGCTTGGCACCGAGGAGGCCAGCCGTCCCTCTCGGACGGCCCCGCTATACGCACTCGGGGTTCGCAGGAAAACCCGGCCCCGAGCACGCGTATTATCCAACGCTAGCATCTCTAGCGCGTGAGCAACACGGCTTGGCAACCGTGTGCTTTGTTGCACTCTGCAACCAGTGCCAACCGGAATCACCCCCAGAAAACCGATACAGACTACCCGAATAAGAAAACTCAACGGGCTATCGCATTCTCGTTCCAGAAGCGATCCCCGAAACCTGCTGTACGCGTATAAGACGACGCTCGTGGACTGTACGAGTGCGAGCGAGACGGAGAGTGCGAGAGAGAGTGAAAGAGAGAGAGAGAGAGAGAGGGAGAGAGAGAGAGAGAGAGCGATCGCGCTAACGGCTCAACGTGCGCGCACGGACCTCGTACACACTTTTCCTATCCGTGTCCTTACAACGAAGACAGCGCTTCTCGCCGCCCGTTCCAGGTCCCGTAAACGTTCTAACAAACCGACTAACACACCAATAACGACCAAATGTAACGCAGAAACATTTAATTGTTCATCCACCCAAACTAACGAATACGACAATCCACAACATCGAATGCCAATGATGACGGATTGAGATAGGCGTCTCTGAGACCCTCAAACCACTAAGGCATCTCCCAAAACCATCTCAAAATCCTGCCCATCATTCCCGGCTCATAACTGGTACATCGCCCTTCAGGAGGCTATGGGAATCCCACATCATCCAACGGCAAATATTCGCCCCTTAACATTCGTTCTCCCGAAAACCTGCGTAAACGACGGCCCGAAAACGAAATAAAGCTTTCGTGAAAGACACGAAACGTTACATTGCCAATGTAACGTTTCGTGTTTTTCACTAAAGTTTTATTTCGTTTCGGGTCGTCGTTTACGCGGGTTTTCAGTGAAACGGATGTTAAGCGGCGAATATTTGCCGTTGGATGATGTGAGATTCCCGTAGCCTCCTGAAGGGCGATGTACCAGAAATATGCCGGGAATGATGGTAAGGATTTTAAGGTTGTTTTTAGGAGATGCCTCAGTGGTTAGAGGGTCTCAAAGACACCTATCTCAATCCGTCATCATCGGCATTTGATGTTGTGGATTGTCGTATTCGTTAGTTTTAGGTGGATGAACAAATAATTGTTTCTGCGTTAGATTTGGTGGTTATTGTTGTTAGTCGGTTTGTTAGAACATTTACGGGACTCTGGAACGGGCGGCGAGAAGCGCTGTCTTTGTTGGAACGACAGGGATAGGAAGAGTACATGCGAGGTCTCTGTGCGCACGCTGTTCCGTGGCGCGATCTCTCTCACTCTCTCTCTCGCACTCTCCGTCTCGCTCGCGCTCGTACAGTCCACGAGCGTCGTCGTATACGCGTATGGCCGGTTTCGGGCTTGCTTCTGTAACGAGGATGCGATAGCCCGTTGAGTCTACTCTGGATTGGTTATATGGCGATAATTCCAGTTGGCACTGGTGGCTAAAGTGCAACGAAGCGCACGGGTGCCACGCCGTGTCGCTCACGCGCTAGGGACGCTAGCATGTGAGTTTCGTGATTTTTGAATGGAACATTTGCGCAAAATTTCAGCAAAATCGGGTGTAACAGCTTTTCGGAAGTTCACCCTCGTTAAGGAATCGTTAGATTTTTTTACACGCGTGAGCAGTTTATATCAGACATCTAGAGTTTTTTAGTGTATAAATTATTAGATGGAAATGTGGCCAGCGTGTAATCTCCATAAAGCGCCTTACAAATAAGACGATTTTGAGCCTTGCAATTTTTCGTTAAAAGTTCGGTAACTTGGCTTGACATTTTACCAGCATACTGGTGTTAACATTGGAATCTGCAAGAGAGCGAGCGAGACACGATATCACCTCAACCGTAGTTGGCTTGAGCATAGGAAGAGGTGGAGCCTAGCGCGCCTGCGGATGTGTCCGTGCACATCGATACAGGCAGCGCTTTAGGTAGTTGGGGGAGTAACTACGAAACGCCCCCAAGAAATCTTCCCAAATTGCCCCATAAGACCTGTTGTTACATGTAATATCTGTTCTTTGGTCCCGCCGAGGGATTCGTGCCGTTGTCGCACGCGGGAAGTCTCATTTTTCGGGTCGGGCAAGTTCCCAAAAATTATTGTTATCGCGTATCTGTGTGAATCGCGGTCGGACCTGTGCCGGGATTCTCTAATGTGTTAGCGACAATTTTTGCTGTCGCTAGCGGTCCATATCGACAAGTTTCGTTAAGAGCTATTCTGTACAGCTCAGTTATCGACATGTGGGCGTACGTCATATCGTTAAGTTCCGAAAACTGTTGCTAAGCTAGCGACGGCCTTTTGAAGCCTCGCTACCCGGTTAGCGATATTCCATACATACTCATATATACTCACATGCATCAAATATGATTGTGTATGGTTTGACTCCCCGAGTTTCTGCGTGGCATCGAGAGAAATCCAGTGCAAATCGCAATTTGTCGTTTCAATTGCGAAAACCGTTGTACCCTAAAAGAGAATCGAATCGTTTAATAATATCTAAAGATAATGGTGTGAGACAGATATTCAGCGAATTTCTGTGAACGGGTTCTACAAGAGTTCAAAACTTTCTCAATCTTGGAGTATATTCTACAAAGTAACGTTGAAAATCATGTAAGTAAATCATAGTCGTTTGCATGAAAACGCTGTCACGATTCTTAATACACATGCGTTTTAAATGAATTCATCATTTTTACATCTCAACAAAAAATTGTAATGTATAAACATTAAAATGTATTGTAATCCGCTCGTGTTGTGATTTTGAGGTTAGCTTGAATTCACAGTGCACGCAAATGCACTGCAAACTGAAAGTAACTAACCTCAAAGCTTTTCGCTAGGACTGCTTTTTTATGTGATTTAGTCCTTTGGAATATTTCCTTTAAATAAAATATACTTTTTAAATTATGTTCTAGACTGGCTGATGGTTACCTTGCAATAGATTTAATGAATATGGAAGCACGTCTTCAACGACTAAAGCGAAGGTTATATCGAGCCGAATTACGAGAAATACAAGATCCATTCGATTTAACAGATATCGAATTTAAGGAGCGGTATCGTTTAAGCCCTGCATTGATATCAGATCTCATTGACATATTAGAACCACAAATAAAGCGGACAAGGATCACAGGACTGTCTGCCGAAAAACAAGTACGGAAAGATCTACAAACTGTATGCACGGGACGTAATACCATATTGTTTTATTATCCGATAGTACTATCAATGCGCCCAATTATCTCTTACAGGTATTATCAGAAGTAAGGTTCTGTGCAACTAGCTGCTTTCAACGTCCGGTAAGCGAGCAATGGGATATTGCAATGAGTTAATCATCGGTCAGTAGGTGTTTGCACGAGGATACTGATGCCATGAATGATTTGATATTCAGACAATGGGTACAGTTTCCAATGACGCCACAAGCCAGAGAAATTGCGCGGGAAATATTTTTGAATGCAGAGCAACCGTTTTCAGGTGCTATGGGAGCTGTAGATTGTATGCATATCGCAATATGCGCCTTCAAAAATCACGAAGAGGCGTATATTAATCATCACGGGTATCATTCGGTGAACGTGCAAATGGTGCTCTTTCATACCTTCATACATTTATACGTAGACAGTATAGCATGAGCACCACCTGACTAAATGTAATTATTTATTATCCAGATATGTGATCCAAAGTTGAAGATTTTGAACGTTAATGCGAGGTATCCGGGAGCACGACACGATGGACGTTATGGAACGAGCATATAATCGCGGTGAACGGAGAACGTATTTCATTGGTAAAGAAATTTCACACCATATTTCTAATGTTTTATCGTATTCAGTAGCCTAAAATAGTGTAATACATTGGATCTCGAAGCCGATGAGTAATTAATTGATGTTTATACAGGTGATTCCGGATATCCATTGGAACCTTGGTTATTGACGCCTCTGCCTAATGAACCTGAAGGCACGCCTCGTAATACATTGGATCTCGAAGCCGATGAGTAATTAATTGATGTTTATACAGGTGATTCCGGATATCCATTGGAACTTTGGTTATTGACGCCTCTGCCTAATGAACCTGAAGGCATGCCTCGATTTGCATATAACAAACCAGTATGTAGTCCCAGGAATTGCATTGAACGGTTATTTGGTGTACTAAAAGGCACCTGGAGATGCCTTTCCAAGCATAGAGCTTCACAATATCAGCCCGGATTTGCAGGACGCATTGTAAATGTCTGTGCGGTACTCCATAAGATGCGACAAGCTAACGGCTTGCTGAATGATCCTGTCTTGATGGTGGATGAAGATCGAATAGAAAATGCAGGATATATAGCTGCCATTAATAATTGCAATGATAATAACAATGATGAAAATGTGCGACCATTTGCTGTTGCACAACGGATTCAAGACCGTTTAATAGCAGAAAGATTTGGTGCGTGATTTTTTCACCGTCGGCCATTATTGTAAATATTTAAATTTTTATACTCGAATTTGTGAATGCCTCTTTTCACGATTCCAAATTATTAGTAATTGTCAATTAATTGAATCACTTCAGGATATTCGTGCTATTCAAAGAATTATTTATCGAAATAACTATATTCATCACAGTAAAATGGCAAACGATTAACATTTAAAACGTACAAAACCCTTCGTATTAAAAAAAAATTCTTCCGATCATTCTTGACAGCCAACAGCTAGGAAACCATCCCGAATTCAATGTTTAAAGTGCATCTCATATCATTTTTAAGATGTATGTAACAGATTACTTTCCTTTTCTTACTTCGTTATGATCATTGTACGTTCTGAGTTCAAGCATTTTTACTGTACAGACGACGCAGTGTTAGAAATAAAAGCTAATGAACTACGTTTCTGAGTGTGTCGATTTATACAACGTAATATGTTTTAATATTGTATATAATTATAAATTCATTACAACTTTCGGTTGCCCGAAAAATCAATGCTATGTAAAAACAGTTACATTTTATCTCTAAGGTGAGAATGGGGTTTCAAGGTTTCATGTCACCGTAAGGTCCAGGGTATAAAAACTTTGATTTTTGAAAAATTATTTTCAAATAGGCCCCATAATAATTAATGTCATCATAAAATTTCAACGTACTGGTATATTTTTATAAAACACTTTTCTGAAAATAACAATAAAATATAGTTTATCCTTATTAGCTTTAGTTTGTTTTTCAGTCGTTTTGTTTTTGTCTGAATTATCTCCAAGGTAATTTACGTCTATTAATATATCAAAACTTACATCACGTATCTTAAGTATATTAAAAATTGTATAATATATTATTTAAAACCGAATTATCAAATATAGTAAATTTGCTATTAATTTTTGGCATACAAATAAAAGCAATATTTTTTTTCACTTAGTAAATGTCTTCGTTCCTGAAGAAAAGTCGGCAGTGTGTTCGCCAAAACTTCCACGAGTCTACCTAAAATTGGTATTCTCGTTGCCACGTTCTCAGCTTGCATCGTCACAGCATCAGCTAACTTTTTAACGCCTTTAGCTATTTCTGTAATGGCTACAGCAGTCATCATCGATGCTTCAGTTTGGGTTTTAGCTGCATTCACGAGTATCTGTAACAGTGTATACGAACGCAGTTATATAGATTTGCTTTACACCGTAAGTCCCATCGATGTGATCATGACGTGTACCTTCAAAATTACAATAGTAGCTGACGATAGATTAATCAATATCGGATTTAAGAATTTATTTTACCATCATAGCATCAGTTTGTCCTTGAGAAATGGCACGAAAGTACTCCCGTGTCGACTGAAGTGTCTCTGCCAGTTTCGAACGCTTGGCTGCAATTCATAAACATTTTGATAATATAAATAACGTGAGCGGGTCTAAACTTCTAACATTTACATATATTACATTTTATCGCAATTTGTCCAATAAATGAGCCAGTACACATTTTTTTTCGTACGATTTCGTACATATTTCCATGTAGTAAAGTCGAACCTCGATATAACGAATCTCTAGGAAAGTTCTTTATATCGAGATCGTGTTCTTCAAAATGTTTAAAAAAATATATATATATTAGTACTATAAGTATAGGGATATTTTTGAAACAAAGGAAGGTTTAAATTAGAGCAATTTTTACAAGCAATGAGCAATGAGAGCACAATGTATATAATTATGTCGTTGTATCAAGGTTTCGGATGTCTATCGGAAGGGAATGAACAAATCTTCATTGTTCGAGGGTTTCGCTATGTCGAGGTTCGACTGTATAGAACATCTTTCCGTGGGAATGTACTTACTTCTTTGCGAAAGAGTGGTTTCACATTCTGGGTTGCCTTTTCCGGCATAGGTGGCTATTTTTCGTTTTCCACCTTGTTAATTGGAAGCACTTTGCTGTGTTGTTGAAAAGCGTTCTTTTAATATTTTGCTACCATCACTTTCAAGAAACTCGGGTCCTGCTACAGCGCCGTCTTCCATACTTTCATTGTCATCTGTAAAAGCATGTACTATCAAGTGACACCGTTTTATTCACTATCATAGGAGGATAAATGTAAAGATAACTTCGATCTCAACTTATACAAATTAATAAGCCAATTTTTTCACCACCTGAGAGCCTCGTATCGTTTTTTGAAGCGCTTGCTTCGGTACAAATCGTAGGTACTTGCGGCTTCACCTTCAACAAAGCTGTTCCACCACGTTCAAGTTTGTTTTGCAAGTCCTGTAATTAATGGTTCACTCCTTTCAATATTAATATATTTTTTATTTATACCAAGTTGAGAATGAAATTAAAATAGTTTTAACAAACCTCCTGTTCCGGTATACTATCAGCACATTCGGGGCTGCCGTCAACATAATCTGAACCTATGATTCCAAAGACGGACAACTCGAACTCTGTTAAACCAGGTGTCGTGATCGTCTTGTTGCCTGTTGCTGTTCGACTTTTGTGTAAATTTTTTGCCTTCATTAATGGCCGGCTTTTTACGTCTCTCCATACCTAGAATAAGTTAAAAACCCATTATCGCTGACATGTTTCACTGAATTCTTTAAACTATGTATAAAACACTATTTGTACACGTCATCTTTTAAAAATTGTCGTTCGTACAAAATAAAATACTTTATAAACTTTCGGTGTTCGATAGCTTATCGTAAATATCCATGGGGTCTGTTTAAAAATTTTTGGGGAAACACGAACACAAAAATAAGGCCAAATTAACAACAGTTTCGTGTGAGATGTACAAATATTTTTTATACCCACTGTATGTTATCAAATTATATGGATTACATTATCCATACCGCTTGCCACTGTTCCGAACTTTTTAAAGCACCGTTCACCGTATTTAAGTGCGTTGCTAATTCCATCCATTTCTTTCGTCTCTCCTTTTTTCCATTCATAACCTGGAATCTGATTTCCGCAAGACCCTTATTGAGCTTTAAAAAATCAAGCATTCTTGATAATTGTGCAGAAGATGCTCGAGCACTTCTACACTTCTTCCTGGAAAATAGAATAAATCAATTGTTTATAAAAAAAATGTAATCGATGTGTCTAACCTTGTATTGCTATATTTACAGCGTTTCATTTGATGCCTCTTGTTGCATCTTGAAAAACGTTTGAAAAAATAATATCGTTGATTCTTAATTCTAACAAAGAAAAGAGAATTCTGCAGGCACGGTAAATTCTGAACTTCGTTTACTATATTTCACTCCTACAAAACAATGCTGTTGTGTTTATTCGGATTGAAAAAGCAGGCCGATTTACAACTATCACCAAAAGTCTCTAGAATTTGAGTGGTGAAAATTTGTCACGTTACCACATCTATCGAATATTGTACCGAATTTTATCGGTGGCCCGTGATGCATTCTACGTCGATGAAAATCGTTATAACCCAAGTTACAGAATCACTGTCGCTGTCAGCGATGTTGTTGCAAGCGACAACTATCGGAAAGTAGCGACAACGATAATTATCGCTAGAGAGTTACAGAATCCCAGCACAGTGCTGTCGCTAACGACATCGCTAACAGCGACAGTGATTCTGTAACTTGGGTTATAACGATTTTCATCGACCTAGAATGCATCACGGGCCACCGATAAAATTCGGTACAATATTTGATAGATGTGGCAACGTGAGAAATTTTCACCACTCAAATTCTAGAGACTTTAGGTGATAATTGTAAATCGGCCTGCTTTTTCAATCCGAATAAACACAACACCATTGTTTTGTAGGAGTGAAATACAGTAAACGAAGTTCAGAATTTACCGCGCTTGCAGAATTCTCTTTTCTTTGTTAGAATTAAGAATCAACGATATTATTTTTTTACCGTTTTTCATGATGCAACAAGAGGCATCAAATGAAACGCTGTAAATATAGTTACACACATCCATTACATTTTTTATAAACAATTGATTTATTCTATTTTCCAGGAAGAAGTGTAGAAGAGCTCGAGCATCTTCTGCGCAATTATCAAGAATGCTTGTTGTTTAAGCTCAATAAGGGTCTTGCGGAAAGCAGATTCCAGGTTATGCATGGAAAAAAGGAGAGACGAAAGAAATGGATGGAATTAGCAACGCACTTAAATACGATGAACGGTGCTTTGAAAAGTTCGGAACAGTGGCAAGCGGTATGGATAATGTAATCTTTATAATTTGATAACATACAGTGACTATAAAAAATATTTGTACATCTCACACGAAACTGTTGTTAATTTGGCCTTATTTTTGTGGTCGCGTTTCCCCAAGATTTTTTTAAACAGACCCCATGTATATTTACGATAACCTATCGGACACAGAAAGTTCATACAGTATTTTATTTTCTTCGAACGACAATTTTTAAAAGATGACGTGTACAAATACTTTTTTTACCCACCGTAATCTTTACCGACTTATACATAGTTTAAAGAATTCAGTGAAACATGTCTGCGATAATGGGGTTTTGCACGATTTGCACCGAAGCAAGCGCTTCAAAAAACGATACGAGGCTCTCAGGTGGTAAAAAAATTGGCTTATTAATTTAAATAAGTTGAGATCGAAGTTATCTTTACATTCATCCTCCTATGATAGTGAATAAAACGGTGTAACTTGATAGTAAATGCTTTTACAGATGACAATGAAAGTATGGAAGACGGCGCTGTAGTAGGACCCGAGTTTCTTGAAACTGATGGTAGCAAAATATTAAAAGAACGCTTTTCAACACCACAGCCAAGTGCTTCCAATTTACAAGGTGGAAAACGAAAAATAGCCACCTATGCCGGAAAAGGCAACCCAGAATGTGAACCGTCCGATAGACATCGGAAGCCTTGATACAACAACATAATAATATACATTGTGCTCTCATTGCTTATTGCTTGTAAAAATTGCTCTAATTTAAACCTTCCTTTCTTTAAAAAATATCCCTATACTTATAGTACTAATATATATATATATATATATATATATATATATATATATATATATATATATATATATATATATATATATATTAGTTCTATATATTATATATATGTAGCATATAATATATACTATAACATATAACTATAACATATAACATTTATAATATATACTAGTATATATTATAAATGTTCTTTAATATATATATATATATATATATATATATATATATATATTAAAGAACATTTTGAAGAACACGATCTCGATATAACGAACTTTCCTAGAGATTCGTTATGTCGAGGTTCGGCTTTACTACATGGAAATATGGACGAAATCGTACGCAAAAATTTGTACTGGCTCATTTATTGGAAAAATTACGATAAAATGTATATGTAAATTATAGAAGTTTAGACCCGCTCACGTTATTTATATTATCAAAATGTTTATTAATTGCAGCCAAGCGTTCGAAACTGGCAGAGACACTTCAGTCGACACGGGAGCACTTTCGTGTCATTTCTCAAGGACAAACTGATGCTATGATGGTAAAATAAATTCTTAAATCCAATATTGATTAATCTATCGTCAGCTGCTATTGTACGTTTCAAGGTACACGTCATGATCAAATCGATGGGACTTACGGTGTAACCGAGTAGAGAGGGCCCGGTGTTGTTTTTGAATCCTTAAGGCGGCCGTTAGGAGAGCGAGAGGAGAGGCCAAGACGAGCTCGCGATAAACTGTGGGTGAGTTTGTTTGGGTTCCGGTCGTGTGCGCGTGTGAGTGTGCCCGTGTAAATATTTATCGCGTCGTCCCGTTTCGGGAATTGTGTAGTTTTATTAATTGTGAAAATAGAGAATCGCAAGAGAAATTCCATCACTCGAGTCGGACGTTAGAATTTTATTTACGTAATCGTGATTTGTGTACCGAACCCCCCTCTCTGCCATTTTTCCTAGGGCTGCGGCTAAGCCGGGTATTTTCGTCCTCCCTCCCTCCATCCCGACAACCATCGGCTGGCGCCCTATAAAGATAAATCGCCCGGAAGGACGAGGACGGGATTTTGTGGCCTCGTGAAAGTCCGAGTACCTTTCTCCCTCACCCCCTCCCCCCCGAAATTTAGGTCACAAAACAAAAGCACACAACTCACAGGAAAAAGAAAACGCTAACGCATAAATAAGTGTATTATACTTTATTTTTGTATCATTCTGAATTATTCTTAAAATGGTATTGTTGTCGTATTATTCTGGTATTGCATATTGTTGTATTTAGTTGTATTATTTTTAAAATTATTTACATATGTACATTGCAATAAAATCAATGTTAACCAATATAAACTTAAGTTTTGCAGTGCTTTACTGCTTTTTTTTGCTTAGTATTCTTATTGTTGGTCGGCATTTGTTCGCCTGCGATATTGTTGCATCCTTATAGTAACAAATTTCCTCCATTTTGTCTGTAGAGGAAGCTGCTAACTTTCAACTCGACAGTCATATCTTCCGTCATCATAACATCTTTCATTACACGAATATCATATGTTTCTTCAACTCGTACGTTTTGAGTAGCAAAGAACGTAATCAATATTTTCCCGTCGCAGCCACTTGAATACTGGAACCATCCTGATGGAAGACACAATTTTGTTGTAAGGAGCTCTTCAAATGTCAACGTGTCTCTCGCAGCACTGTCAACCTTTGAAGATATTTAATTGGATTGGTTCCCTTTAACTGTAATTGAGTTTGCTTCTTCGATAATCATACGCGATTGTCGACCGAACATGATAGCATCTGTCATTTTTTCCTCCTTGCTCGACGATCTTGCATGTTGTTCTTGCACAGGAAGTACACTGGTAAGATTCTCCTCGTTGAACTGAATCTGCTCACTTTGTTCCTTTCTCGGCAATTCTATTTCCAGTTCAACTTTTTTCGTCCATGGAAACATTGACGGCATGCTTCCTTTTCTCAACCGTGGAACTTTATATTGTCCCTAGAAATATGAAATAAGCAATTATTAATGATCTTAACAAAACGATATGAATTTTCAGGAATACCGAGAATAAAAAAAATTAAGAAGGAGATGCCACGACCGTGGGGTCGGGGATTTGGCGGAATTTTTTTGTGGTGAAAGAGGACCCCTAGCACCTCATGTGGTTAAAGTAGTAGGACGCACTACTCGGAAAATTCCGAGAAAAATCGATTCAAAGTTTCTTAGGCGCCTTATGAGTTTAAAATGCCAGGCACTCGTCGACCCGCCGTCTAGTCTAGACGGTTAGGGCTCGGTCTTTTGCGCCGGAGGTCTCGCGATTGATTCCTCCTTCGCATCTTATTGTTTTCTTTTTTTGTTATCCCAGAAATTATTCAAGACGTTTCTCATTCCTACATTATTTTTAAAAAAAATTATTTTAGCTCAAGAACGTAAAGTTTTTCATTCACTCAAAAATATACGTGATCGTTGTTCTGTATGGTTTTATGGCCTTGTAAGGGTCTAAAGAACTTTGACCTGGGGACCCCTTAGGATTATAACGGACATCTGCGCATAGGACTGTGCGTGAGTCTGTGAGAATTGACCAGCAGTTCATTTTTCGATTTCGTCGTGAACAGACGTGCCTATTTCTTATTGTTAATTTTCAAAGTTCTCTTACAATTCGAAGTTAAAAATGTCGACTGAAGAAGTTGCTGGCTCTTCTGGAATAGGAGAGGAAATTCCTGAAGAATCCATGTACAGTGATAAATCAAAATCACAATTGAAGGACGCAGTAGTTTATTATGAAAAGCTGTTGACGGAAAATAATTTAATTGTATCGACACCTTCGGAAGAAATATCTCACGATGTTATGTTATTGGCCGGAGAACTTTATAAAAATACTTCGGAACTTTTGGGTGAAAAAAAAATCGTAATTGAAGAGGAATTAATTCACGCTCATGAGCATTGCGAAGAACTACAGTTCGAAGTGCCCCAACTTGATTCTTCTCCAGACGAGTACGAATCGGAACCGAAAAAAAATAAAAGTGAAATGATTCCCATCGCCTACAAAGTCATAGTCGCGAACATTGTTAAAGCGCATCCCACGTGGTCTTTGGCGACATTGCAAAAAAAAAATGCAGCCGCTTGAAGAGAAAAGAATATATTTCACAATGGGAGAATGATATGAAAAGTGGTGGAACGAAATTGGACAAATTTGAGGCGATAGATTCGTGGACCTACGACCGTTTTGTGGAAGCAAGACAGCAATATCAGCAAGTTACGACAAGAAATTTACAACAATGGGCGTTGGCTGCAGCTGCACAATTCATCGATTTCAATTTCAAAGCGTCTGATCGATGGGTCACGGCATTCAAACAGAAACACAAAATTTCTCAACGGAAAATCACGAAACTGGTTTCGAAAAAAGAGGTGGCATCAATGGAGGAAATCCGGGCGTCTGCAGAGACCTTTCGTCGACAGACGTGCCGCTTAATACCTCAATACCATGAGGGTTATGTTATAAATACTGACCAAACAGGTAAATACAAGTTTTATGCGTACACATTTTTTCACCGATGAAAAATGTACCAATTCAAAATTAATTATATAAAAAGATTTCTATATAAATATTCGAATATTTTTTAATATTAAAAATACAATTTTTTTCAGAATGTCAATATCAATCTGTTTTCAAAAGGACACTCACTAAAAAGGGAGTAGAACAGTTTTCATCAAAAAGTCGGATTTGAATAAAGTGACGCATTCGTACACCGCACAATATTCCATAACATTATCCGGAAAACTGCTCCCACATGTCTTCGGATGTTTGCAAGAGGCGACCAGTCATTTCGGACCTCGTATTCAAAAATTAGTAGATGGCTATGCCAATACGTATACGAACGTCATTGCAACATTATCGAGGTCCGGAAAACTAACAACAGCCTTATACACGGATTTTCTCCAGAAATGTTGAAAACCTTTCGTCGGGGAGAATAAGTTTTTACTTCTCATTGACTCTTGGGGGGGGGGGGGGGGAGGGTCAAACAAATCCAGAGATGTAGGATGAAATCTTCCAAGATGACGAAAATATGCCAACTTGCTCTGTAAAAGTAATTCCTCCAAAATGCACTCCCTTGGTGCAACCTTGTGACGTTTACTTTTACAGACAGGTTAAAAATTTCATAAAGCGCTTGAAAAATTGCATCGTATTGTTAGAGCAAAATCGTGAAATTAATTCTCGGAAAGATTGTATAAAAATCCATTCAATAATTCACCATCAATTATCATCACCAATATTCCGAGACATGATTCAATACGCCTGGTTTGCCTCAAAATTATCAGTTACTAGAAACATTTTCATGAATGTCAATGGGATGTTTTTGTACGAATGTAATGCAAACTCCCAGTGATTGTAAAAAATCCGCTTTTATATGTTGCGCAAGATGTCACAAAAATTATTGCTTTGTTTGTTTCTACGATAATTACCACTGTGGTTTTTGTACGGAATTATTATATGAATACAAACTGAATTTTTCCTAATCGACTTTGTTATTTTCATTAAGAACCCAATGTTCCTCCTCATATACTTTGTAATGAAAAATTAAAAACCCACCGTTATGAATTGTTTTATTGGGGGAAAAAAGAAAATAATTTTTAAAAAATGACAATAATTTTTTTAAAATAAAGTAAATAAATGTTTTAAAATAATGTAGGGATGAGAAACGTCTTGAATAATTGCTGGGATAAGAAAAAAAGAAAATAATAATAAGATCCGAAGGGGGAATCGAACGCGAGACCTCTGGCGCAAAAGACCGAGCCCTAACCGTCTAGACTAGATGGCGGCTCGACAAGTGCCTGACATTCTAAACTCATAAGGCGCCTAAGAAACTTTGAATCGATTTTTCTAGAAATTTTTCAAGTAGTGCGTATTACTACTTTGCCCACGTGAGGTGCTAGGGGTCCTCTTTCACCACAAAAAATTCGGCCGAATCCCTGATCCCACGGTCGTGCCGTCTCTTTGTAGGCTTCGATTTTACTTACCACTCCGCCAACCTATCCGAGAGGATTCATGACTTACCGTTGCCACAGGATTTCGTCCTGCTTAAAATGCTTTTCACCCACCACTCTTCCACCGTTTACACTATTATTATTGATAGCCTATAGATAGAAAAATAGTATAGACAGAAGAAATGCACCCCTTCAGCGTTTGCTGCAGCGGGTACCCTGAGGTACAACCGCGCACAATACATGGCATTAGTACACGAGTATAAGCAATTTCAGTAATTTAATCAATTCCGCACCTCGAATTAAACTGCAAACGTCGAAATCACGGGTCAAAATAATCGTATTCGTCGTTGTGATGGTTATGTATGTTATATACGCAGCGCGGGCCGCGCGCCTGCGCAATAAGAAATTGTCAGAAACCTACTAGCGCTCCGGGGAGAGGTAGTAGAACTTAATAAAGCGATCGAAAAGCGTAGCATTTTTATGTACGGTAAGAGATGGGAGGTGCCAGCTCCCTGCTCACGACGCAGTGGATCGCGGCACGCTCTCGATTGACGCGCTACGGCGCGCTTTCTCCTCGTTATTCCGGCAAGGTTAGGGCACATTGGCGGCACGCTGTGACGTTCCATTGCCGGCAAAAACAAGGTACGTGATTACAACCATAGGCACATTCGCTACGACAAATGTCATGATCCTTAAATGAGTTATATAAGTTGAACCAGTTGGATGGTCGAGTGGTTAGCGTGCTTGCCTTCTAAACCAGCCCATCGTGAAGTTGCGGGTTCGAATCCCAGCCTGGTGCTATCGAAAAAAAAACGATTACGGGCATGACGCGTAGTTCTCAGTCATATGCGGGCGTCGCACACACGAACCGGTACGTGTGTGCGATTGTACTCAATAAATTTATTTATTGGGCCCTCGTTTTATTCCCACCTGTCCAGCTACCGGTAATGCAGAACCCCATTTAGCGGGTCACAACACTGCAATAGCGGACCTCGTTCATGCCGACGAAAGAGCGTTACGGTGTGTTCTGAATATGCCGGCAGCGGAACGTCACAGCATGCCGCAATGTGCCCTCGCCGTGCCGAATAACGTATTCCAAATTTTCCGTTACAATGCCGCGATAACGTGCTTCGTTTCTACCGGCAATGGAGGGTCACAGCGTACCTCCAATGTGCCCTCAGCTTGCCGAAATAACGCATTCTAAATTTTCTGTTGCAATGCTGCAATAACCCAGCAATGAACGTGCTTTAAATGTACCGCCAATATTCTGTATTTGCGTACTGCAATATTAACACCAGCATTCACGCGAGGATGTGCAATGCTGTGCTGCTAGAGAACAGCTTAATGCGGCGACAATGGATGCCATTTTCCCGTCACAACTAGCTCTCGCCTGGCGTCGTGTTGCCAATGTCTTGTCGCCAAATTTCTTACTGGGTTCCTTCAGCTCTTTTTAGAAGATCCGCTAAGAGCAGTTTGCCAAGCTTTCGATTTGACGCAGAGGAAGATGATGAACTGTCATCGGTGTCTGTTTGAAAATCTTCTGCTTCAATGAACTATTTTGTAGTTCCGATGGAGCTCAAAACAGACTTTTTCCGTAAAAGGACGCAGATCGTGGCGTCACACCCACGGTCTTACATACCGGTCTGGAAACTCTAATGCTGGCAGCCGCGATCCGATGCATCACTAGTTGTCGCTGCGGTTCCGAAACCCGGACATACATAACCTCAATACGGCGAGCAACAGAGTGAGCGGTTGAAAACGTGAGTCGCTGAGTCGCAGATAACTGTTATTTTTTCTGCGTTTTGGGCACAGTACGTTTTCGATAAATTGAAAGCATATTCTTTCAAAAAGATGATGTGGTGCACCGTACGGTGCATGGAGGGGCAACCTAAAAAAATTTGAAAGGATTCATTCTGCTTACCTCGATATGAAAACAAATGCACGTACAAAAATAGAAAATATCAGGACGTTTTCTGCATTTGTGTTTTTATTTAATTGCATTAAAAAAACGGGGATGAGGGATGAAAGAAAAAAATTGAGACAAGTGGCTGCGAACCTACAACAACGCGAGTTTAGGCTTTAGAAAGTTTGTTTTTTCGATTACGATTAGGATCATACATTTTGTTATTGTATCAATCGAAACGGACAGGACTTAACGTCTTTTCCTGGCCCGTTTCACAGTGTTTCGGACTCATAATAAATATCCGTGTAACCATCATGAAGGTGGGACAAAGATAGACGGATAGAAACATGGCCGACCAGTGCTATCTCTATCTGACCCACCGCCCCACCCCCCGGGGGGGGCGATATTGAGTACCTAGCTTATTTGTGAAATTGGGGCTTTTTTAGCGCCCCCTATCGATTGCGATCATCATTACGTCATTGGACAAGTGTTACAAAATGGAATTGCGGTTCCACTTGTCGCTATTCGTTTATAAGCCCGGTTTGCGAAATATCAAGGTTTAGAGTAACGTGCAGCATGCCCCCCCCCCGCCCCCCGCGCCTGTTATAATATTTCAGTCATGGATTTGATACATTTGAATAATTCTGGGTAGTAGCATTGGATTAGAACTTTTAATTTAAATTATTTAGATTTACTCACGTCAACAAATCCAGGAAATTTGGATAACCAATTTATTGCTAAGTTGACTTCATAGATGACGCTGAAGCTCGCAGACAAACCTAGCAGCGCGCGCCGCCCGAACCCAGTACATTTTTAGCGTGACTGTACGCGCTCGGGTCGTAGCGCAGCGAGGCAGCGGGTAAGTGGTGGGGGCAGGCCCTATGCCTGCCCCCACCACTTACCGGGTAAGTGGTGGGGGTAAGTGGTGGGGGCAGGCCCTATGCCTGCCCCCACCACTTACCCGCTCGTGAATGAGCTGAATATATCTGACTGGCGAAAATAATGTTTTATTGTTGCTTAACAACAACCGTCACCGGGATGAATCATGAGTCGATCGTTTCGTCTATTCATATAGAGTAAGCATATAAATCGTCAAGTCACAATTGTCATGCGTATTAACGGCAGACGAGTTTAAACAAAAATTTTGTTCGAGTACGGAGACCCGAATGGCGGATGCCTTTATTTGTTCTTAAGTAACAAAAGCCGTCACCGAAATGAAACATAGGGGGATCGATTTGGCTAATTATGTAGAATAAGGACATAAATAGCAAAAGTCCCTTTTTGAGATTTTTCGAGCGAGTAAGGAGGCGCGATTCGCGAATAACAATTTTTTTATTAACTTGAAAAAGTTGTCACCGGGATGAATCATAGGTCGATCGATTCGTCATATTATAAACAATGAGCATCTGAATTGAAAAAGTAGCTGCTGTCATGCAGGTTGGCAGCAGACGACCTTTTGTGAATTTAATCGTGCGGCCAGCACGACTTTTTCGCGAATAACAATGTATTTTTGTTAATCAACAAATGACGTCACCAGGATGAAACATAGGGGGATCGATTCAGCCAATTATATTGACTAAGCACGTTAATAGAAAAAGTAGCTACTGTCATGTGCGTTGGGAGCAGACTGCCTTTTTTAAGACTTTTCGTGCGAGGGAGAAGGCGCGATTCGCGAATAACAATTTTTTAATTAATTTTAAAAAGTCGTCACCGGGATAAATCGTATGTCGATTGATTCGTCTATTATGAAGAATAAGTCGATAAATTTAAAAAGTAGCTGCTGTCATGCAGGTTGGCAGCAGACGACCTTTTGTGAATTTAGTCGTGCGGCCAGCACGACATTTTTTGCGGAGAACTATTTATTTTTGTTAATCAACAAATGCCGTACCGGGATGAAACATAGGCGGATCAATTCGGCCAATTATATAGAATAAGCACGCAAATATAAAAAGTGGCTGCTGTCATGCGGGTTGGCAGCAGACGGCCTTTTGTGAAATTTTTCGTGCGAGTATGGAGGCGCGATTCGCGAATAACAATTTATTTTTGTTAATCAACAAATGCCGTCACCGGGATGAAACATAAGGGGATCGATTCAGCCAATTATGCAGAATAAGCAGGTAAATAGAAAAAGTCGCTATTGTCATGCGTGTTAGCAGCAGACGGCCTTTGTTTGAGGTTTTTTGTGCGAGTAAGGAGGTGCGATTCGCAAATTACAATTTTTTTATTAATTTTAAAAAGTCATCGCCGGGATAAATCATAGGTCAATCGATTCGTCTTATTATAAACAATGAGCAGCTGAATTGAAAAAGTAGCTGCTGTCATGCAGGTTGGCAGCAGACGACCTTTTGTCAATTTAATCGTGCAGCCAGCACGACCTTTTTCGCGAATAACAATGTATTTTTGTTAATCAACAAATGACGTCACCAGGATGAACCATAGGGGGATCGATTCAGCCAATTATATAGAATAAGCACGTAAATAGAAAAAGTCGCTACTGTCATGTGTGTTGGCAGCAGACTGCCTTTTTGAGATTTTTCATGCGAGGGAGGAGGCGCGATTCGCGAATAACTATTTTTTAATCAATTTTAAAACGTCATCACCGAGATAAATCGTAAGTCGATCGATTCGTCTTATTATAAAAAATAAGTAGCTAAATTGAAAAAGTAGCTGGTGTCATGCAGGTTGGCAGCAGGCGACCGTATGTGAATTTAGTCGTGCGGCCAGCACGACCCTTTTCGCGGAGAACTATTTATTTTTGTTAATCAACAAATGCCGTCACCGGGATGAAACATAGGCGGATCAATTTGGCCAATTATATAGAATAAGCACGTAAATAGAAAAAGTCACTATTGTCATGCGTGCTGGCAGCAGACTACCTTTTTGAGATTTTTCGTGCGAGGGAGGAGACGCGATCCGTGAATAACTATTTTTTAATTAATTTTAAAAAGTTGTTACCGGGATAAATCGTAGGTCGATCGATTCGTCTCATTATGAAGAATAAGTAGCTAAATCGAAAAAGTAGCTGCTGTCATGCAGGTTGGCAGCAGACGACCTTTTGTGAATTTAATCGTGCAGCCAGTAGGGCCCGATTCGCGGATAACTATTTATTCTTGTTAATGAACAAAATCCGTCACCAGGATGAAACATAGGGGGACCGATTCGGCCAATTACATAGAATAAGCACGTAAAGAGAAAAAGTCGCCACTGTCATGCGTGTTGGCAGCAGACGGCCTTTTTTGAGATTTTTCGTGCGAGGGACGCGGGGCGATTTGGGAATAACAATTTTTTAATTAATGAAAAAAATCGTCACCGGGATAAATCGTAGGTCGATCGATCCGTCTCATTATAAAGAATAAGGAGCTAAATCGAAAAAGTTGCTGCTGTCATGCAGGTTGGCAGCAGACGGTCTTTTATAAGTTTAATCGTACGAGCAGTGCGTCTCGTTTGACGGATAACTTTTTTTTAAATTAACAATGGCCGTCACCGGGACGGAACGTAAGGGGATCGATTCGGCTAATTATATAAAATAAGTACGCGAATATATAAAGACGCTATTGTCATGCGTGTTGGCAGCAGACGACCTTTTGACATTTCTCATGCGAGTAGAGAGGCTTCCTCTGCGAATAACAATTTGTTAATTAATCAAGAGAAGTCGTGAACGCCATAAATTGTAGATCGATAGATTTGTCTATTCGTAAAGAATATACTTGTAAATAGTACAAGTTACTAATGCCATGCGTAATGGCAGCGGACAACCTTTTATGAGATATTTCGTGCGCGTAGAGTGGCCCGTTATGCGGATTGATTTTTTTTTGTTAATCCATTTATGTTCATTTTTTTATCATGCGTCTGCACCTTCGGGACCAGGGTTGAAGCTCTTTATTATTTTATTTTTTGAGTGAAGATCCATTAAAAAACCTAATCTCATACGCTTATTTTCTTCGAGAGAAAATATTGCAAGTACACTATATCATTGAGAATTTGCGCTTTTCCCAATCATTGAATTAATATAAATTAACACCAATTTACTTGATTTCAGAAGAAGTACGGTTTGCTAGAATGATGCTTACTTAGCAGCGCCGAATGTAATCCATTGATACAACAGTGCATTTCACTTTATCACAATATAAAACGTTCAACAAAACTCATAATATTGCGAAAAGTGTTTGCGTTGTTAATAAAAATACGAAAAGAAACCGCATGGTTTCAACGAAGCGTTCGAACATCGTAGACAAGGCTATTTTATATAATAACGTGCAGGAAGGTATCTATGACTGGTGCGACTATTTCTTTACCATTAACAGACACCCTTCTCACCCTTATTTCGCTTCCCCCACCATTGGAAATGAAAATTGTCTACATTATTTTCCGGCTATAGGTGTAGACAGATAAGCAGTATATACGCACGTGAAAAAAACGGAACGGAGCAGACTTTCTCGGTTTTCTCGTTTTTGAACCTGGGGCATGGGACATACGTCCTTTACATTTATGGCCCACCGACCATAAATGTATTAATGATTAACCCTTACAGTGGAACACGCACTCCTATATCGATGTACCTCACGGTCCAGATTAAACCTCATAGGCGGATTAAATTCTGAGCAGACATCGAAACACACCCACCTTTTTTAATCTAAGCCACTGAAAACCGACCAGGCGGTTGGATTTAAAAAAATCCCAATCTGTATCCTTTCGGTTCTCCCAAAATATTGCGACGTTTTCTCCGAATATAATCGCCTACGAGAAAAATTCATGATTGGGTTTTTTCTAGTATAAAGTCAATGTACACGACGTAGAAAATGTTCGTTTGCAGAGGTAGGGATAGAGTCATAAGAGCAATAAAGGTTTCTGTTAATATGAATCAAAGATGTGTGCGGCCGTGTAGATGATAAGAGATCGTTGAGGATTCGACAACGATCTCGTTTCTGTTAATAGTAACAACGTAGTTGAACCAGTCATAGTTGCGACTTGCTGCCCGTTGTGATTGAAGGTAGTCTTGTCTTTCTTCGTCGAATGCTTCGTGAAAACGTGCTGCTTCTTGTCGTGCTTAGGTCGAGGATACAATAACTTATCGCATATCATACATTTTTTAACAAATATTGTTGCGCAGTGAACGACATAAGTGAGCTACTTTCGAAACTGTTGTAGTAATGGATTACTTGCAACGTTGATGAGTGAGTAACATTGCATTGAACAATTTTGTATTCGCAAAAAAATATATTGATCTTAATTCATCGCGAATCGGGTCGCGTTACCAGCACAATAAAATTTATAAAGGGCCGGCTGCTGCCAACACGCAATGCAACAGCGAGCTCTTTTTTTTACATGCTCATTCTTTATGATACGCTCAACCGATCGCTCTATGTTCCATTCCAGGGACGAGTTTCTAAATTACCTGAATAATTGTTATTCGCGAATCGGTCCTTCTAACTTGCACGAAAAATCTCACAACACCTCGTCCGCTGCAAACACGCATGACCGCAGCTACTTTTTCGATTTAGCTGCTTATTTTTCATAATAAGTCAAATCAATCGACCTATGATTTATCCCGGTGACGACTTTTTTTGATTCATTAAAAAATGTTATTCGCGGATCCCGCCTCCTCCCTCGCACGAAAAATCTCAAAAAAGGCCGTCTGCTGCCAGCACGCATGTGAGTAGCAACTTTTTCTATTTACGTGCTTATTCTATATAATTGGCCGAATCGATCCCCCTATGTTTCATCCCGGTGACGGCACTTGTTAATTAACAAAAAAATGTTATTCACGAAAAGGGTCGTGCTGGCCGCACGATTAAATTCACAAAATGTCATCTGCTGCCAACCTGCATGACAGCAGCTACTTTTTCAATTCAGATGCTTATTGGTTATAATAAGAAGAATCGATTGACCTATAATTTATCCCGGTGATGACTTTTTTAAATCAATTGCAAAATTGTTATTCGTGAATCGCGCTTCCTTTTCGCACGAAAAATCTCAAAAAAGGCTGTCTGCTGCTAACACGCATGCCAGTAGCGACTTTTTCTATTTACGGGCTTATTCTATATAATTGGCCGAATAGATCCCCCTATGTTTCATCCCGGTGACAGCATTTGTTGATTAACAAAAATAAATAGTTCTCCGCGAAAAGGGTCGTGCTAGCCGCACGCCTAAATTCACAATAGGTCGTCTGCTGCCAATCTGCATAACAGCAGCTACTTTTTCAATTCAGCTGCTTATTGTTTATAATAAGACGAATCGATTGACCTATAATTTATCCCGGTGACGACTTTTTAAAGTTAATTAAAAAATTGTTATTCGCGAATCGCGCCTCCTCACTCGCACGAAAAATCTCAAAAAGGGTCGTCTGCTGCCAACACGCATGACAGTAGCGACTTTTGCTATTTATGTGTTTATTCTATATAATTAGCCAAATCGATTTCCCTATGTTTCATTTCGGCGACGGCTTTTGTTAATTAAGAACCATAAAAAAAGTTATCCGCCATTCGGGACTTCGTATTCGAACAAAATTTTTGTTTAACGTCGTCTGCCGTCAACGCGCATGACAATTGCGACTCGACTATTTACATGCTTACTCTATATGAATAGACGAAATAATCGACTCATGATTCATCCCGGTGACGGTTGTTGTTAAGCAACAAAAAAACATTTCCGCCAGTCAGATATATTCGGCTCATTCACGAGCGGCTAAGTGATGGGGGTAGGGCCTATGCTGCCTTGCTACGCTACAACTCGAGCGCGTACAGTCATGCTAAAAGTGTACTGGGTTCGAGCGGCGCGCGTCCGCTAGGTCTGTCTGCCAGCTTCAGCGTCATCTTCATAGCAACTCAATAAGAAGAATGCACAAATAACTTTGTCGCATATCGTTTAAAACCTCGTTAATAAAATATGAAACATCAAACTGCAGATGATTAAATATCAAACATCAGATTCCGGATTATAAAATAAAATCGAAATTAGTCTGTAATGAATGATTGTGCTGCAGTATAATAATAATAATAACAGCAATAATAACTACATACTAGTAAAACATGAGTACTTTGAATGATTGCAGAAACAAATGACTACCAGAACCCTACTGCATACGTATTCCAAAACACACTCGGGTCATTAAAAAAACTCCATTATTGAAGCTTTATACCCACGGATCGATATTGAACCATTTTTTTGCTGCCAAGCCTCTAAGTAAAGGTCAAGTTGTTTCAAAGTCCTTGTTTACAGGGCAAGTAAACACTTTTTCTTGAATCCTCGAATATGCAACTTGGTTAATTCTATGTAACTCATAAACAGTCTAAAGTACACTGAAGCACCCTTGGAGCACATTTTTCCTTCTTCGGAAATGAATGGGTAAAAATAAAGAGCAGATGTTAATAAACTCTGTGAAACCGCGCTCGCTAATATTCATACAAAAAATGACGTATCCTTATTTTGAGCAATTACTTTCTCCAAATAAAGGCGATATGGAAAATCTTGCAAATTCGAAACTTGTACGACTGCTTCCACGTCATTTTATTTCGCCGAAAGTTTTTCAGTCCGCGCAGGTTGGTCACGTTTCCTCTATTGTTGGTTGCCCATAAGGGAAACTTTGCAAGAGAAATGAGATGATTAAAAGCTAGTGCAACTTTTAAAACTACACTATTTTTTTGGATCTATCCCGCGTAATGCTCTTCGTATGTAAAAAATATGATCCGATATCTTGACATTTCAGGAAGGTACCCCGTTCACTATGGTTTGAAAAAAATTCAACACTTTTCAAAGTCGACAGTCAAATTTAAGTGCTCATGGATTAATTGGATACCAATCAACTATTGATAAGACTCTGCTGTTGTAGAAAAAATCTTGCCGATATTCCAATACTTATGTTCGTGTAGTTCGGAATTTTTCGAAATATTTAAAATTCAATGAAATTTGAACTTCTCCAAAACTCCTCGTGAAATTCCTATACGAAAAATATAATTCTATTATCACTGAGTATCAGTGGGCTGAAGTAATTTCAGGGTTTTCTGAGGAATTCAAATCTTTATAAAACCAGGATCATTTCACTAATTTCAAGCCCAACTGTGCTAGTTTTAATACTAGTTTTTAAACAAAAAGATGCCAAGTGCATGTCGGAACACGCATAAAGTAGAGATACTTAATTATTTCGATGGGCAATAATTTGAAACATCAATGTTAAACCAATTTGTAGTTGTTATTATTATTATATCTTATTTATTTTGAGGAACATTAAAAAAACAAATGGCTGTAGATTATATTGATAATTATAAATACTTTTCATTTGCCACTGCTTTCACAATAGACCTTTTACAAAAACAAATCTGGTTTATGTGTTAAATACTAAACACTAAACGTATTGTGTGCTTACGATATATATGAATTCACATATTTTCGCAATAGAAAATTGATATTTGATATTTGAGCATGTTCACTGAACATAAACTTTGCACCTGAAGCGCACATGTAACACACATTTCTCAATTAAATTCATGATTTGTTGAAAAAACAACTCTTGGATCTTATCTGATTGCTTCGCGGATTGCGCAATGAGAGCGTGGACACAGATGAAAAAAGGGATATTCGCAATTGAACATATTTTCAACATTGAAGTGGTGGCACAATAACTTCTCTTTAGCCCAACAGCAACGCGTGCCAACACAAACTTGGTCGGCACGCAGGTTCCTTGTTATAATTTGGTTTCTTTGTTATGGATTCTTTGTTATAATTTGTTCTCGAAACAACGTAATCACCAGTTGAACCTCTACTACCGGTACCTGAAATCAAATATAAATATACAAACTGGAATGATGGAGCGCGAGCGTTTATAGCGAAATAGTTTCCTCGTAGTAGGTAGCGAAAACATGCAGTCCCGGTGCCTCGCGATGTCGACGTGACGGTTCAACTGCAGTCCCCGGAACGAGACCGCCGCATACAGCGAAACGTCGCTCAGTTTAAAAAAAAATGTTATTGAGCAATCGACGATGACTGCAGCAGCGTAGCCAATGTGAAGCGGTACACCGCGCCGTTCCACTTACCGATTCGCAGCAAATCTCAAAAGTGACCAGCAATCCTTGTTCACTTCTTTTCACGCTTTCACACTGATATATAAGAGTACCCAAATTTTCTTGCGACGTGGAGAGTCGCAAACGTTGAATTATTTATATACGTCATTGCATGCACTTGCGATTCTTTGAACCCAGAGATACACATGTTGAAAGGGTTTGCTTATATACAGGAGTAATAATAGCCACCGTGGTTGATTATTGAGTTATTCGAAAAGTAATTTCGGGTTTTTTCACAACTATCGTTGACAAATAACGAAATTGCTTTCCGAACAATACAATACTTCAACCTTGTGTGTTTTATTTTCATTTTCTTAAACTAAGTATTTCTGAAAATAATTTATTCATCGATGTCATATACTGTCACTCTTCACCACCAAACCATTTAGGAAAGGCGAAGATCAATATCGATATTCAATTCAGTAGCTTTCATGATACGTATGTTTCCTAAATCCAATAGAGTTTTTTTTGGGTAACATTCTAGGTAGTTTTAGCAGGATAACCTAATTTTAAAATTGACCAGTGTGCCTATTTTTTTAGTTTATAGGAGTTATTCGATGTTCAATAATCTAACCATTAATATTTTTCGGCCCAGCCCACTCTGGCCAAAACTAGCTCTTTTGCAAATTAAGTCGTGTACTTTTAATGAAACGGGAAAAATTCAAGAATATATATCACACTGAGTTCAATAGTCCGTACCATACATTTTTCGTAAATCATTTCTCACCTTAATATTATCGGAAATACAACAGGTCTTCACAGGACTTTAATTGCACTTAAAAAGATGATGTACTCAACATTGTTTCGCATTTTGCACGTGCATCACTTTTGCATTACTGTGATTTGGTCATCACAGCAAAGGTCCTTTAAAGAATGTTCCGCTTATCGGTTGAGCTTATTTTTTACCTTCAGCTCCAAAGTTTCGATTCTTCAGATCAATGACGACCTGCGGAAATTGAAGGCGAATGTAAAAAACATCGTCATTTCGGAAATGAATCACTGGGTTATTCAGCAAGTCATGACAGATATTAATATTTTCAAAAATGTACCTTTCCGAAATATTTCAAATCACTCATCAATTTAATAGCTTTATTAACTCCATTAAGCCCAATAATAAGCGAAAGGGACGGACTGATGAGGCCTTCTTCAAAGTACTCTAAAACTTCTTCACCTGCCTCACTGTAGGGAGGAATAATGGAAGTATTTAATAAGCCGATACCGGGTATAAACATTTCCTCTATTGTCCCTTACTGATAGGATTTATGATTTTGTTTCCTATATTCCCGGATGTCGATGCAACTTGGAGTGAATATATTGTTCTTCGTCTCGTCATCATTCTTGATCGGTGTTATACCGGCGATAACAACCCGACCTTTGATGGACAAACGTAAAGTATGCTTCATTTAGGTCCACGCATAATGCATTCATTACGTGGCTCATTGCATACCTTCGCGTGACAGATGTTGAACCAAAACGGCAAAATTGTCATCTCTGAGCATATCTCTTTGGAATTCTGGTTTGTAAATATCGGTGAAGCTGAAAAAATCGTGTACGGTTATCTTCTCACTAAGATCTTGCTTCTTACTAATCGTTATCTTCTTACTAATATAGTCATACTACAATACATCCGTGATTTATTTTTTTAGACTAAAGATAAGCTGCAGCGCGATTCTGTAACTCGGTATAACTCGGTAGTGACAGTTTTCGTTATCGTTAGCTAGCGACAGCCAATAAAAGTAGTAAAGTCTAATAAAGGTTTACGTCAAAGCGGCTAGAGCTTTTCTCTGAGGCTTTGCTATGAGACAATAAAAACTTCTAGAATTTTGATGCACTTTGTTTCTTCTGGATCCGTCAAGTAAAATCTGAGAACATGCAATTCACCTTTTGAGGGCAGAAATACCTTTAAAATCTACAAAACTGTTAGATTCCGTTTGTTTTTTTTTTTCATAAAATGTCACTATGGCATCTTCAGAATATGGTAGGAAAGTTTTAAAACGAAATTGTATGGATTATTGTATGACCCTGGAATCGCAGGCTAGTCGTTAAGCTACTAAAATAATTGGATTTTCATTTATCAAAACGTTAAACGCGTTTTTCTTAAACTGTGTTTTCGAAATTAGCGTAAGAAATAACTTTAAAGAATGCATCGATCCCGCTCAAATTTTACACAGAGTTTTAATAACAAAATTACGGTGTACTTGTTGAACTCAAGTGGTTTGAAAAATCATTCTTAATAAGTATTTTTTATTGCCAAATAACGAAAAAATTTCATGTAAAATTCGTACAATTTTTTTCAAGTGGGCTATGTCGTTAATTTTCTTTATTCTTCATTTTTTCGGTTCACGCCCACCGTATGAATGTTAATAACAAAAAAATTCACCGTTCTATTTCAAGTCCAGACGTCCTGGGTAATGCTATAACTCCGCCATCGTTAATTAATTTGTAATGTAAAAATACATCATAAAAGTCCAAAGTGATAATAAATCACCCCCCTATGCTTCGAAATTCTTAAACGAACCGTTGTTCTTTTTTTATTCGTAAAAATGTATGTATCTGCAGCTATTTAAGGCCTTATATACGCGAAAAATTACAAAATTTTCATTCTTTTATCATTTTTTATTCCATTAGCCTGAACGGTTAGGAATATTTTAAGCTTTACAGAATTGAAAAATTCCAAAAATTGTTAAAGTTACAGCATTTAGAACGTAAAAACTTTTATTTTCTTGGAAGCAAGCAGGTAGCGGCGGTAACCGGCCGCGCTATACGGTTTTTTTTTCGGTTCGGCACAAGCATAAAACCGGGAGGAGGAAGTAAAATTATTTAGTCTGAATTAAGACATTGTAGAGGCAAGACAAAATTATGAGCTGAGACAGTTATATTTTAACATGAGTGATTGTGAAGAAACCCATATTAGTTTAGATAGGAAGGGTTCACGATTCATGGGAGGAAGCCCAACCATTCGTAAAAAACGTCTTTTTAACGGCAATCAGTATACGAAAAAATCGGAAGCCGAACTAAACACAAGTGCGTCTGCAAAAAAATGTAAAGTGTCGATAGCACTCGATGTAGATATTGACCGCGCACATGGCTACGTAATCGTAAATTTTCTATCCGTGGTCACTGCAATTGCTTTTCTCGTAAAGTGCAAAACTTGTAACAATGACATCAAGTTCTCTGAAATACGAGTTAGAGGACTGGGATTTACCGTAGTTATCAAGTGTGAGAAGTGCGAGTAAAAGTAGAGAAGTTCGAGTCCTTCGCGTAAAAGTTATTGTTACGAAATCAATCGCAGCTTCACGTTGGCTATGCGAATATTAGGTGTTGGATTGACGAGAATGAACATTCTCTGCGGTATTATGAATCCCCAAAATGCTTCAGTCAAACGCTCTACGACAAAATTACCAAACAAATACGAGATGTAGCCAAAGAAGTTGCAGATCCGTCTATGCGAATGGCAGCTGACGAAGAAAAAATAATAATGGCAGAAAACGGGAACCCCAAAGACACTAATGGAATCGCCTGGAATCGTCTCCGGGGATGGTGGTTGGAGAAAAATAGGTTTTTCTTCGCTGCAGGGTGTTGCGACACTTATCGGAATTGTGTCTGGGAAAGTTGTCGACATTATCTTCAAGTCCTCATTTTGTAAGGCCTGTCAATCGTGGAATGAAAAAAAAGGAACAGGAGAATATGAAGAATGGTACGCAGGACATGAAAATAAATGCACAAGTAACCACGAAGGAAGGTTTGGAAAGATGGAGGTAGATGGAATGGTTGAAATGTTCAGCACATCTGAAGATTTACACGATACTAAATATTTGTATTATGTTGGAGATGGCGATGCAAAAACACTCCAGAGCATAACAGAAGCCCATCCTTATGGAGAGAAGATTATGATACGCACACGGGAATGCATTGGTCATGTTCAAAAACGAATGGGCAGCAGACTCCGCAACGTCATAAACACACAAAAGGTCTCGGAGGAAGAAGCAAATTGACTGCATAATTGATTCACGAATTGACAGTGTTTTATAGATTGGCTGTGAGAAATAATTGCACGTCTATCCATGACATGTAGAAAGGAATCTGGGTAACATATTGTCACAAGTGCTCAATCGATGAAAATCCTCAGCATGACGATTGTCCTTCTGGCAAAGAAAGTTGGTGTACGTGGCGACATGCCGAAGCCGCAAACACGCTCGACTCATATACCCATAAGCCTGCACTTGATAAAACTGTGGCAGAAGCGATCAAACCAGTGTATGAAGCACTTAGTAACGACGAGTTACTGGAGAGATGTTTAGGAGGCTTCACAACAAGGAATAACGACGGTTTGAATTCTAAGATTTGGGAAATTGCTCCCAAAAATTCATGGAGTGGTTTAACGATTGCTAAAATCGCCGCATATATTTCGGCTAGCACTTTTGACGATGGAACAGTCGCCTTTCTCCGAATTACGAAAAACCTTGTTACCATTGGGCCGAACGCGATGGAGACTTGCGAACATCTGGACGAATTACGCCTTACTGCCACTGGAATTCAATCTGAAAAGGCAACAAAGGAAGCAAGGATTGCCGCCAAAGACGACAAAAAACATGCTAGAGACGTTTTAGATGCAGAGGAAGGCCCCACATGTAGCGCAGGATGCTATTAAATAATGTAAAATTGCATTTATAATAGATACCGCGCGGCGCGCCCGACCGTCACCTTCAAAGCCGTTTTTCCGGGATTCGATGTGATTATGGATACGTATCACAGTATAGAGAAAAAAGATTTAAAAAAATCCATATATATGAAAACAACTGGTGTGCTAGTCTAGTGGTTAGCGTGCTTGCCTCTGAATCAGAACATCGGAAGGTCGCGGGTTCGAATCACAGTCTCGTAGTCTCGGAGAAAAATAAATACGGGCGTGACGTGACTCCAGTTCTACACGAATGTTACGCACACGGACCGGTACGTGTGTGTACCGTGTATGTATGACTGTAGACTGTGATTTATTTGTCGACGAAACGCGACTAGCTCCGAAACTGGGAAGCGAACCTGGGACCGGCTGTATCTATCGCGAAAATGTCATGGTGAATGCGATACAGAGGGGGAAGTCGGCTTCGGCCGCACTACACATCAGAGAGGCCACGGGAAAAACTTGGTTAATGTACAACAATATATATTTGCTACATAGTTAATATAAACGGCAAATCTCACCGATCCAAAAGCCTTTTAAAATTTTCTCCGTCGACGTCTTCAAATACTCCAGTGATATCCCGTTCAGCTGCGAGATTGATTATTTGCTTCATCAATTTGCGCTCATCAAATTTAATTGATGCAAAAGCTCCCTTCTCACGAACAAAGTTAGATCTTTCCTCCGACACTGAGACAGCGATTACCTATCAGATAGTTTTTTTTTCCTGAATCAAACATCACTTCTCAAAGGAATTTCTATTCAATGTCTTTTTTTCGAACCTTGGAGCGAAATACATTGGTCGCAATGTCCACAGCCGCAAGGCCCACACCTCCCAATCCTACATTCACTAGAACAATTTCATCTTCTTCGAGATGAGCCTGCTGTTGGAACCCGATTAGGGCTTTCATGTAGCAATTCATCAGGCAAACAACGTCGATCATTTTCACTGAACTCGGTACCTTCCAAACATCCTATTTACGTAAATATTTAACTTAAATTTTATAATACCTGTCGCAAGTTGAAACTAATAATAATAAAATGAGGCACGCTTTTAGAATTTTTTTATCGCCATAAAAACTTATCTCTCACCATCAAAAATAAAAGTTCTCTCGAATATCGCTAGATTACAATTGAAATAAATATACACTAATGAATAAAATTAAGGGATAAAAAAAAATCCAAATTTTTAGCGATTTTTCAATTGGCCGTATCTTCGTTAATAATTATCGTATCGGAGTCGTAAAGAAATCACTTTGAAGCTCAGAGTCTCTAGTCTTGAGATCTCAAGACGAATTTTTTTTCAAAGTAATGCGCGCCGCGCTATCCTAATGAATAACGTGAAAAAAAAATTCGAATGTTTTTTGCATCATTTTTTTTGGTCTACGGACTTGGAAAAAAAATGCCCGACTTAACCACCATATAAACCGGATAACTTGTTCATTCAGCTTCAATTTGTTTTTTTGTAGACCTCGATTCGACCACTTCTCGCTGAGATATTGGACTTTGAATGGAAAAGGATCGTTTTGTCTTTGATCATCGATATCTCAGCAACCAGTAATCGCACGGAAAATTGACGGTGGGTTTTGAGAACTTGAATAAATTCTCTATAAGGATTAGCCATTGTTTTTTCGAAAAATGTTTTTCTTCCATTCTTTACATGAATTTCAAAAAGCAAGAAAAAAGGGCTTTTGGTGGTTTTTTGAAAAATCGAAGCTAAATAAAAAATATCAAGAAAACTACTAATGTTAAGTGTGCCCTTCACAGTTCAGTATACCCACTAGGGTGGTCCTTATTTGGGGTGTTTATAAATTTTCCTGCGGATAAGGCGGAAAAGGTACTTTTGTTGGCGTTGGCCTGAAGGCCAACTCAAAGTACTCCCGCCAAGGCCGTGAATTTTCCCATTTAATTTCAATGGAAACTCGAACCTACTACTCTTTTTTTTGCCCCCACCTGAATAGCATTTTGAAAAATCTGAAACTTGGCATATATCTTTCCTATAGTCATAGGTATTCTACAAAAAATTGGGCGATCTACAACGATGACATTTTCAAAGTACCAGCGCGTCAAAGTTGCGTCTTGAAGTAGAAAATCATCATTTAACGAAATAAATAGATTAATAAATAATATTAAACAATTAGATATACTTACATGAGTTTTTACAAATTGTATGAACTAAGAATTGTTACATTAAACATGTCGTTGCAGTAATTATGACGAGACACATTATTTTTACTCGATCATTCAACAGCACGATTACGGCCTCGTGAATCATCAAAGTTTCTAATGTACGTCAAAATCGTGTTATTCGTACTTAGACGTACTTAATCGTACGATTAAGTACGTCAAAATCTCTATTTTGTAAACAAAACTCGATACAAATGCACGCGCATACGCGATTACATAGCAACGCGTGCGCCTGCGCGATTACATAGCAACGCGTACGTGAACGCGACTCAGTAGCGACGCGTACGCATGCGCGACTCAGTGGCGACGCGTGCGGAGCTGAGAAGCACTCGGAAATTTGGATATGTTATAAAGCACCGAAAAGTAAGCGATACGAATCTTTTTTTATCGGCGGAAAAACGGTTTTAAGGGCTGAAACGCACACTCAAAAATGGGGATGTTTTTCGTTTTTCATCGATATCGTTTTAACGGTACGAGATATTGAAAAATTTCAAAGTGCAACAATGTTTATTTTTTTGTGCACTATACTTTGGAGATGAGAACAATAACGTTATCGACGAAAAAGGAAAAACGCCCCTATTTTCGAGTGTTCGTTTCACCCCTTAAAACCGTTTTTCCGCCGATGAAAAAAAATACGTATCGCTTACTTTTCGGTGCTTTATAACATATCCAAATTTAAACCAAATCGAAGGGATGTTCCTTGTGAGTGGGCAAACCCGCTTTTTTGCCAAAATACCTTCATCTCGGTTACTGTTGTTGCCGCACTTTCCCGCAATGTTGATTTCAAGACTCGAATATGAAAGAAAAAAACTTTCAAAACTTGTAGAATTGACGGTAATTTGTTTGGGTTACCAAGTATTTGAATGTCAACGTCTCCAATCAAATAAAGGTTCTGGTGTAAAACCATTCGTGAATCCATACTTTTGCCATAAAATGATTATATTTTCAATCTTATGATCATAATACTGATAAGAGAGAAATTGAAATTACTCAAAATGGCGCATATTCACTTCCCGAGTGCTTCTCAGCTCCGCACGCATCGCTACTGAGTCGCGCTTACGTACACGTTGCTATGTAATCGCGTATGCGCGTGCATTTGCATCGAGTTTCGTTTACAAAATAGAGATTTTGACGTACTAAATTTACATTAGAAACTTTAATGATTTACGAGGCCGTGCTGTTGAATGATCGAGTAAAAATCGTGCTGTTGAATGATCGAGTAAAAATAATGGGTCTCGTCATAATTACTCCGACGACATGGTTAATGTAACAATTCTTAGTTCATACAATTTGTAAAAACTCATGTAAGTATATCTAATTGTTTAATATTATTTATTAATCCATTTATTTCGTTAAACGATGATTTTTTACTTCAAGACGCAACTTTGACGCGCTGGTACTTTGAAAATGTCATCGTTGTAAATCGCTCAATTTTTTGTAGAATACCTATGACTATAGGAAAGATATATGCCAAGTTTCAGATTTTTCGAAATACTATTTAGGTGGGGGCAAAAAAAAGTATAGTAGGTCCGAGTTTCCATTTAAATTAAATGGGAAAATTCACGGCCTTTGCAGGAGTACTTTGAATTGGCCTACAGGCTCCAGCTTTAGCGTGCTTTTTCCGCAGGAAAATTAAAAAACACCTCAAATAAGGACCGCCCTAATACCCACAAAAACCCTACAGAGTTTCAATTAAATCCAGCCAGCCGTTTTTTCGTTTTATTTGATTGAATTTTTGAAAAAATTAAAGGATCACGTTTTTTAATCTTAAAAGCTCATAATCTTTATCAATATAAAAAAATGCTCTGCTTTTTTGACATTTTTATTGCGAACAGCGTTTAAATTTATGAAAAAAAATTCAAATTAAAAAGATTTTTTTTTTAATTTTTTTTTTTGAATGTCTTCAGGATATTTAAGAAAACAACGTCTAATCATTTCTAAGGCGATTCCGTTGCTGCATTCCGTGATTCTGCTGATAACTTTTTAATTAAATTTAAAAAAAATTGATACCGCCAACTGAATATCGACCTTAATTCACACGCTTTTCAGAGATTGTTTTTCTATACTTTTCGTGAACTCTTAACAAAACGCTTAATAAAACAGTTTTTCTCAAAACCTTTCCAATAAAAAAAAAAAAAAAAACATTTGAGAATTTTTTTTTTCGTAGACATTGAAATTTTTTTTTATTTCTAATCATGGTAAGACGGCATTTATCGGAGCCGGAAGTTGCTCGTTTAGTGACTCTTATCGAAGAGGGTTACAGTCCATCGCGAAAATTGAACGACTAGGCGCTATATTGACCAAATTTTAAGACCAATTGTTCTGCGCAGACAACATCTGAGGTCGTTCGTGTTAATGCAAAATAACGCACGCCCACCGCGGCCAATATCACCAGGCGCTTCTTTCAACAACACAACATCACATTGCTGCGACACCTAGCAATAAGTCCAGACCTCAACCCCATAGAACATGTTTGGGACATAATGAGCTGTCGGTTGCGCAGAGAATATCCAAATTTGCAGAACTTACAAGGGGGCATTCCCTACTCCCCATCACCGATTTCGCCCAAATTTATAGGATATGCAGGGCTTGGCTAGAAATTAAAGTACCCGAAGTGGGAACTCCAGATGGCCAAGCGTTTACAAAACAAAAATGTTGTTTGTCCTCCCCACGAGTCAATCAGCAACTCCAAATTTTCTACGATTATGCGCTCATTAAAAAATGACGTCCTATATGGCTTTAGCGTATAAATAAATAAATAAAATAAATTATTCATCTCTTTGCTTAATTGAAAAATGAATATAAAAATTGAGAAAAAGAAAAAAAAAGTCTCCACACGGGGAGTCGAACCCACGACCATCGAATTACTAGTCCGAGCTCTTACCGCTACGCCAACTGCTGATTGGCAAACATGCTAACGTAAATGGCTTATACGGTGCGAGAGCCGCGTCAATATTTTTATTTTCTAAACGCTTGGCCATTTGGAGTTCCCACTTCGGGTACTTTAATTTCTAGCCAAGCCTATAAATGTCTATAAATGTCCTATAAATTTGAGCGAAATCCGTGATGGGGAGTAGGGAATGCCCCCTTGTTAGCCACATTAGAGCGCGCACTTCAGCAAATTTAAAACACCATTCCGCAGCATGAAATTACCCGCTGCATCAACATGGCTGAATGTTTGAGAGTCGTTATTGAGAACAGGGGTGGCAATACCCGTTATTGAACGAATATATCATCCTCAAAACAGGCAGACCAATGGACGACCGAACCAACAGATGAACAGACGCAGACTCTGACACGAACACACACACACACACACTCTTCGGAGAATGAGTTTGGAGCCATTAAATACAGTGGAATTGACGAGCCACCGGGTCTCATTTCTCCTGAAGAACCACACACACGCACACACACAGACTCAAACCCACACGTGTGTGAAAGAAGCGTAAATTCGACCGCGCAACTTCCACGTGGTACGTTTTGGGTAACGCTAATGCCGGCGGTAAATGTTTTCTTAAATTTCCTGACGTCATTCGAACAAAAAAAATTCTTTTTTGAGTTCAATTTTCTTTTCATATATTTAATCGCTGTTCGCAATACCAATGTGAAAAAAGCTGAGAAATATATTTTTTTCATTTTGTTAAAGATTGTGAGCTTTTAAGAGCCAAAAACGTGATACTTTAATTTTTTCAAAAATTTAATCGAGTAAAACCTAAAAACGGCTGGCTGGATTAAATTGAAACTCTGTACGGTTTTTGTGGGTATATTGAACTGTAAAAGTCACATTTAACATTAGTGGTTTTCTCGATATTTTTTATTTAGCGTTTGATTTTTCAATAAACCACCAAAAGCCCTTTTTTCTTGCTTTTTCAAATTCATGTAAAGGATGGAAGAAAAGAATTTTGCGAAGAAACAATGGCTAATCCTTATAGAGAATTTATTCAAGTTTTAAAAACCCACCTTCAATTTTCTAAAGATGATCAAAGACAAACGATCCTTTTCCATTCAAAGTCCGATATCTCAGCGAGAAGTGGTCGAATCAAGGTCTACAAAAAAACAAATAAAAGCTGAATGAACAAGTTATCCGGTCCATATGGTGGTTAAGTAAAAAAAAAATGTTCCACGTCCGTAGTCCAAAAAAAAAGATCAAAAAAATTTCGAACATTTTTTTTCACAGTATTCATTAGGATTGCGCGATGCACATTACTTTGAAAATTTGTTCGTCTTAAGATCTCAAAACTAGAGACTTTAAGCTTCGAATTCCTTTTTTACGACTCCGTTACGATCATTTTTAACAAAGATACGGCCATTAGAAAAAACGCTAAAAATTTGGAATTTTTTTTTATCCTTTAATTTCTTCCATTAGTGTAGTTTTAAAACCCATACTTCGTTGTTGTTATTGCATCTAATAAAAGTATGTGAAAACATTCTTTCTTCCATGCTAGAGCTCTAGTCAATTAAACAGAGAGCTCTGCTTATGAAAATGATTCGAGCATCATGCAAGTTATTTTAATCATCAATAGCAATAAACTTGGGACACAAGCTCACTCCGAATTCCGCCGAACATTTTTCGGCCAGACCGCCCCTACGTTCCCTGTTGAGCGCTACTACATAGTCGCCAACTTTGTAGCCCTCCTTCTGCGCGTCATCACCGACTTGAAAGAGCTTTCCGACAACCTCATAGCCCACAATTGTTGGTAACGCAGGTGTGTCAATGTAAGAATTTTCAGCAAGAAGAATATCCGAGCCATTTAAGGCACAGTAATTAACATCGATGAGAACCTGCAAAAGTAACAGATTTTCAACTATGAATTAGCAATTGCATCTTGAGGCATGCTAGTCATTTGTTGGTAAGAATAACTGACTTGGTGAGCACTTCCAATTCTGGATAAACTCATTTGAGGAAAAAACTTTATTATTTAGGATTAGGAATACTGTCTTTGGAAAGAACATAGAAAACATTTCTTGATACCTTTAGCCTCCTCTTAAGCAAGCTTTGCTGACTTTTGAGGTAGTGTTTATATGCTTTGCCATATACTGTATTTTGATTTGGAATTACGTTCTTTGGAAAAAACATAGGAAAGATATACTTTTTTATACATTTAGCCACCTCTTAAGCAAGCTTTGTTCACTTTTGAGCTACTGTATATACACGTTCCCCTGCACACTTTGGCTATACAGTTTCAAATCAATAAATGCTGTATTCAACATAGCTTCTTGATCATTATAATTTAAGAATCTCTTGAGCACCAGAATAATTGACAATACAATTCTAGATTTATGAACATTCCTTTTATAACTACTGCCACGGATATCCGTGATATTGAAAAGTAAACGGAAATATGCATTTCCTTTGAAAAATCGAATTATTCGATAACATTTTTTATCAGTTTCAACTATTACTGCTCAAATCTTATCCCAGAAATCTTGTTGTACCAGTCATAGGTATATTATAGCATTATTCCAGCAATTACTATTGAAATGTTTAAAATGTTTGGCATATTCTGGGAAGAAAAAAACCAATGATTTCTATAATTCGTTGATTAAGCATAAGAGCAGGCAAATTTATAGTTTTCGTAAACCTAGTGTAGATACATTTAAGACCATATGGCCAAATTCATATCACTTTCATTTTCAAAAATTAAAATGTTCGAGACTCTGACATGACAAAAATGAGCTGATTGTGAACCTCACACAAGTAAAGGATTTTCCTGAAACCAGTTGTAAATTTGGAACGTTTAATGAAATTCGCAAGTTGTAACGATATAATTTCGTTCAAGGTTAACTGAAATCTTGTTCGTTCGAACCTCATTCGAATTTCGTAATTTCGGAGGTTCAACATATTCGATCTTCAGCGGTCCTTTAAACTCCCTCAAAACTGCAGCCTGCATTTTTCCCAGCTCCGGCGACGGGGGAACGATCTTTCCGGTCTCCTTACTGGACAATTGTTCTTTTGGCAGTGTACCATTGAATCGAACGACTATCACACGGTTCATCAAATTACCACTGTTTTTTCCGAGAAAATGAGATATTATTCGCAGTGTCGCAATCGCTCTCATCGTGGTAATATAATGTTCTTGACTGTTCTCTTTTCCCCTCGGAAGTAACTATCTGATAAACAACGGATTAAACTGTCAACAAAGGATCTGAATTTGTGGGTGAAATCGAATAACCGGAACAGCCAGAGTGGCATGGAGACTAGATACCCAAGCCCCCATCAGGTGCGTCATTTAGTGTAGCAAGTTTCGGTCCTAGCGCCACCTCCGTGAAGTTGGCCTCCCGATATGATCATAAATAATTCTAATTAATGTTAATCGTTTGAGAGAGTTTGAGAGAAAAGAAAAATCGTTTGAAAGTTAATAGATTTTCCAAAACAACAATTCAAATTTTCGCGCTAAGTTAGCCCCCAGATTTGTTTTGTTACGTCCGAAGCCGTTTAGAAAAGATATATATTTCTAGAGTTATAAGCGTCGAGCGGTAAACGCTTTACTCCGATTACTACCCTAATGAGTCACGAGTGCTCTTCGGGATAATAATTATGTGTGAACATTTGCTGTGAGACCTCGAGAGATCTTGTTTCTTTTATGGATTTAGGAAATTGGTAATAAAGGGACTTCAATGTCTTGAGTCACACAATAGTTTAATTAACACTCGGTGAAATAATAATTTGGTACATTCCAAGTAATGTGATAAATACCTTTGACAATCAGGAGCGGTGTCGTCGCTTAACAATAACGTATTCTTGCTTTCGTTGAATATTTCTTTAAACACACACGCGTACTCTCGCAATCTTCTAGAGATCTGGTCGCGGATTAACAATAACTTGTACTTGAAATATTTGGTCGTTTGACCCTTTTGATTATAAAACAATATAAATTGACTTTAATAATTACGCCGAATCACACTCTTCTACAGAAGACCCGGATTTCGGAAAAGCTATAATATACGTCCGATACTACTGTCGGATCACTCTCTTCTACGGAAGACCTGGATTACGAACAGTGTATCGGCATTAAAAACTTCGGCTATACTGCGCTCTTGTCGTCGAGACAAGGAGGTTTTATAAGGGGGAGATGACTTTGCCAGAAGGGCTACTCTCTTAATTTGGGCACAGAGAAGAACTATTTTTCGTCTAATATCCGAGAGTTCGACCTCCTCTGAGAAGCAATAAAAGTTGGATATTTTGGATCTCTACCATGTCGCATTGCCGATCCCTATCATAGGGCTTGAGGCTCCGGCCGGAAAACTTTTATTACTGCTCTCATGCAGAGCGGGAAAAAATAGCAGAGCGGCTCGCTACACGAAAATACATGCATTAGGTATTGTGCCCAGTTGATAAACAAGGAAAGCGTATATCTTTGCTATGGTCTGTGATGCACGCGTCTATAGTGTATGAGAAGCAATACAATTGTGATAGGTATCTCAAACGCTTATATTTTTGGTTGCGGTGAAAAATAGCAATAGCTGACTATTGCTTCTCGCACTTGTACAATTATGTGTGTGCCGGTCAAAAAGAAATCAAAGAAAAACGTCGTACGTGACAGTTTTAATCCGTAAAAATCGACGTTTCACAACTTTTTAAAACATAATTTGAGAATTGTTTCAGCGGGTTTGAGAGTTCAAAAAAATCATTTTAGAGTTCATATTTTATTAAATATAAGAATTTTTCCAAAACCGCAACCAACCGCTGGGCCGTGTCACGCATGGGGCGCACCCGGCTCATACCCTGATAGACAAACGTGCTGTGAAAATCCACATGTCAGCATTACAGACCTCGTCAAATTAGTCCCCCCACTTTGACTAATCGAACTATTTTCACGAATCGTTTGGTGGTCGTTTGGTACCGTTTGGTAAACCGTTCAAATCGTTTGGTAGTTCTCCGTTTTTTCGAAAACTCGATAATAAAAAATTGGGCAGTAAGTTGGCCCCCCCCCCACTTTGACCAATCGAACTTTTTTGTTTACGAATCGTTTGGTGGTCGTTTCGTAGCATTTAGTAGACCATTCAAATCGTTTGGTAGTTTCCCGTTCTTTCGGAAAATGAAAATTTCGATCCACAAAATAGGACGATGAGCAGCGGAAAAAACTCAACAACCAACGCCATCTATCGCAAAAACGTCATATATTATCGCGACCCATCGCAGCCTTCCGTTTCGGATACGCGTAATTTCTTTCGGTTCGGTCGGAGTTTATTAACAAATCTAACTATGTAAATGTCACATCGTTCTGCCCCTGTGGCTTCTGGCGACCAATCATAGCTCTGTATTCCTGATACGCACGTATTTTGTATTATCGTATTTAAATGATCGACTACCAAACGTCTCGAATGGAATACCAAACGCTACCGGATGTTTTTCTATCGATCGCGGCCCATTAGAACGTAATCGGACAAGAAATAACGAGTGTATCTACGCTAATAAATAATTCTGCCAGTGCGGTTTCTGGCGACCAATCCCAGCGCTCCATTCCCGAGTCGCTGTATTTTGCATTGGCGTTATTGATTGATCGACTACCAAACGACCTGAATAGAATACCAAACGCTATGATTTATTTTTCTATCGATTAAGTCTCACCACAATGAATTAGCCACAAAATAATGGGTGAATTTTTGTTAGAAATTCCTTTTTCCGCTGCGGCTTCTGGCGACCAATCACAGCTCGCCGTTCACGATACACACGTCTTTCTCGTTGGCGCAATCGTGATCGACTACCAATCCCAAACGCTTCCGGGAGTTTTTCTATAAATCAAGCATTGAATGGAAATCAGACGAGAGATGGCGAGTGCATTCGTGTTTTACAATTTTGCTCTGTGGTTGGACCTTCAGTGACCAATCGCAGTCCAATCAAGACGCCGGATATCTGTTGTTGGTTCGGTTATGACTGTGGATCCTGATCGGCTATAGCCGAGGCGTAACATTTTTTTGGTTCGTAACCTCATTTGGAAATAATTATTTAATTGCAGTTTACGCAAACTTATTACTAATAAAGAATCAAATCAAAGGAACTCTAAAGGAAGTCACAGAAGAGAGATGACCCAACGATGGGCCGCCCGGATACCACCATAAACTTAGTCGGGCAACTTTAACTTCGCAAGGTTTTTTTCATTCCTAATCATTTGGTGGTGATTGGTAGCCTAAAAAGAAGATTTGGTGGTCGACCGTTTCGTTATAATGAAATGAGACTTTTTTCCTTAAAGTTGGTCGGACCTTTTTTATTTATCACGCAATCCATAAAATGCCACACCGAATCGATGCAGAATCGTTTGGTGGTCACAAATATGCAAATCCAAGCATTTAGTAGTTAATTCATTAGTTATATATATCCCCGTCGAAAAATAATCTACGCCTAGGCGCATACGATGGAGAGCCGTAATTGGTGATTGATAGATCCAACGGAATACGGCGCAGTGATATTTCAATTAATTTGTTTTTCTTCCCCGATCTTGTTCCAATAAGTCTCAAACGGAAGATAATCGTTTGGTAATTATTGGTAGCTTAATGGAAACGTTTGGTAGTTATTTCCTTAATTACGCCAAACGAAAAACCATCTATGTTTAAATGAAGGAATAGAGGGCTCTAGTTGGCTGTTGATGGATCCGGAATACAGAGCAGTGATATAAGAATTTCTTTGTTTTTTTTTTCACCGATCTCGTTCCAATAAGTCTCATACGGAAAATAATCGTTTGGTAGTGATTTATGGCTTAATTAAAACGTTTGATAATAATCCTTAATTACGACGATCAAAAAATCATCTACTTATAGACGAAGGCGATAGAGGGCTGTCGCTGGCTGCTGAAGGATCTAATGGAATACGGAGCAGTGATATTTCAATTTCTTCATGTTTTTCTTCACCGATCTCGATTTAATAAGTCTCAAATGGAAGAAAATCGTTTGGTAGTGATTGGTAGCTTAATTAAAACATTTGGTAGTTAATTCCTCGAATACGACGATCAAAAAATCATCCACCCATAGACGAAGGCGATAGAGGGCTGTCGCTGGCTGCTGAAGGATCTAATAGGATACGGAGCAGTGATATTTCAATTTCTTCATGTTTTTCTTCACCGATCTCGATCGAATAAGTCTCAAACCGAAGAAAATCGTTTGGTAGTGATTGGTAGCTTAATAACAATGTTTGGTAGTTAATTCCTTAATTCCCCGATCGAAAAATCATCAACCCGTAGACACAGGCGATAGAGGGCTGTAATTGGCTGCGGAAGGAGCAAACGGATTACGGAACAGTGATATTTTCATTTCTTTATGTTTTTCTTCACCGATCTCGTCTCATACGGAAGATAATCGTTTGGTAGTGATTGGTGGCTTAATTAAAACGTTTGGTAGTTAATTCCTCAATTACCCCGATCAAAAAATCGACTACGCTTAAACGCAGGCCATAGAGGGCTGCAGTTGGCTGCTGATGGATCCAACGGAATACGGAGCAGTTATATCAATTTCTTTATGTTTCTTTCACCGATCTCGTTCCAATAAGTCTCATACGGAACATAATCGTTTGGTAGTGAATGCTAGCTTGATTGAAACGTTTGGTAGATAATTCCTCAATTACGCTGATCAAAAAACCATCTATGGTTAGACGCAGGCGATAGAGGGCTGTAGCAGTGCAGCCATATTGCGCGTAAAAGTTACCCCCTCTCTAGTCAAAATTTGATTGGTAACTCTAAAAGTGGTAAGGTCGAAAACTTGGAGTCAAGTATTAACTGGTAATCCATTTTTCGAGCATCGGACTGAAGCGATTTTGGTTGGACTGGTAACTTTCTACCAGTCATATTTTAGATGGTAATGGTTTTCGCAGCTCCGCTCATTTATCGCTATCAGTTTTATTTTGGATGGTTATTCGGTTCTCGTGGCCCCGCTCGATTCTCGCTACCAGTAATATTTGGGATGGTTATTCGGTTCTCGCGGCCCCGCTCGATTCTCGTTACCAGTAATATTTGGGATGGTTATTAGATTCTCGCGGCCCCGCTTGATTCTCGCTACCAGTTTTATTTTGCATGGTTAATTCGATTCTCGTGGCCCCGCTCGATTCTCGCTACGACTTTTATTTTGGATGATTTTCGATTCTCGCTACCAGTATTATTTTGCATGGTTAATTCGGTTCTCGTGGCCCCGCTCGATTCTCGCTACGACTTTTATTTTGGATGGTTATTCGGTTCTCGCTACCAGTATTATTTGGGATGGTTATTCGCTTCTCGCGGCCCCACTCGATTCTCGCTACCAGTCCAATTTTTACCGGTATTTTCATTATCGCTACGTCTAATTTTTACCGGTATTTTCATTCTCGCGGCCCCGCTCGGTGGTCGCTACAATCGAGTTGCTCCGGTCGTGATTATCTTTCATTTCTTTTTAATATCTCAGAGACCATAACATAAATAAAAAATGGGATGAAACTGAACACAAGGAAGGGATTTTGGGATCTTTAGGGAAATGGCATCAGAAGCTATTATATTTTTCTTTCCGTCATACAATTTTTTTTTCATATACATACAGAGAGTATTTTCAATCGTATTTCCTGTGTTCTTTGTCTTGAAGAGTGTATATTTAATTTCCAACCGTATTTCTTTACCGCTCAATATAAATTAAACTTTTTTCCAAATCTCGCCATCCTGTACAAACTCGAACTTGGTCTGTCAAAAAGAGTATTGGCAATAACTTGATCTTTGTTAAAGATACGGTGTGATTTTCCACGAATGCTGCGCTTTATCTGCTGTGCAAACTGTATTTCTTAGCGATATACTCAGATTTTTCAAGTTCCAAACGCTTTATCGACGGCTTACAAGAATTACTGTAACTGTTGATTCAATACTTCGTATTATTATTATCAGGCAATTCCATCAAGCAAGATTACATTTGCAATGAGTTTTTTCACCCTTTGATAATGAAATAAAGAATTAAATAATCGTTTCTACAATAAAAGAGTGTCGTGTTAATTCTTTAACCTGTATCCTTTTCACACTCTCAATTAAAAACGACATTGCGTCAACAGACTGTTCATTGTTACGTGTAGGGAATTCAATAACTTTATAAACTTCAACGTAAATATATTCTCAAGTGAAGTGTACACGGTTACGGGACGCTGCGATACGTCGCGTGTACTTGTCAATAATTACATTTCGTTTCATCAACAGCTGTTTCTTGGAAGGAGTCATCCCTAACCACTGAAGTTAAAACGACGTTGCGTCCGCGGTCGATTTCTTTTTGTTTGGTATTCAGTACGCCGTCCTAATCGGTTTCCCAAGTATTAGCAATTTTTATCCCGTATATCACCGCATTTTTTTTTATTATTATCGCCGGTAGTCGTACGTCTTGCACTTTGAGAAATCCTCTTCTTGAAATGCGTAAACTGTGCATCTGTCTGCTCGAAGGTTCATCATCGGTCTTTTCAAACCACGATACGAAGAATCCGTTAATTTCATCTCCTTCGTTTGTTATAAACGTGACAATTCTTATTATTTCAGCGAGTTCGCCCTTTTTCGTAAAAATGAACTTGTCGCAACTGCGCGTATACTCTTTATCGGTATCTCTGCTCGTGTACATTGTTCCTTTAAAAATGGCTTTTCCGAAAACAGTTATTTTCCGACAGCACCTCAGTCTTTCCTCGGCCAATATGTTTCGTTCCCACCCGAACAAGTCTCGCGTTGTACTTTTCCCGTAGCCTCTGAAATTATAAAAATCTTCGTAATCGTCGTCATTGCGGTTTTGCACTTTTTTGGCGGAATTTGTAATTTCTTTTACTATTCTTTTCGTCAAAACGTTTGCTATCGGATCGCTGCGGACGTTTCTTACGAAATCCGTCATTAAATATCTATTCACTATTTGCACTTGTCTACCGGTACTGCTGTTCAGTGACTTCAATATGCGGCTGTTGAAACTTTCAAATGCATAACAATTGTGCGCCCATACCGGTCCCCAACATTTAACGGAACGTGGCAGATGTCGCAGGAGGTGCATGTTCGTTGTCATGTGCTCAATTCCAAATAATTCTTCGTACTTCGCAACGAAGTCATTTATCAACACGGTACTGATTTCCAGTTCTTCACTTGTGAATGTGTCACCGTTCAGCGTGTGCATAGCGTCCGACAGAGTTGTAAATAAAGTCAAGTACCTCTCGGGGATCAGCCCGTCCAAACATACCGTACAATAATACAACAGCCAATTGCGCCACTCGCTGGCCTTCCACAATTTGAAAAGTTTTATAGATTTTGGTTTTCTGGCAATACTGCTCGATGTTCGAATCATCGACAAACGTACGTCAATTATTCGTTGCATTCTTGCGCTCGTTTGTTCCATATCTGGCAGCGGCTCGAAGACGATCATGTGTGTCAATTTCTTAACAACGCCAATGTCAATGCAATGCATCGAGTCGACCACAACTCCGAGTCGCAGATCAAACTGTGGTAAGTATCTCAACGTCGATTGTCCTATCAAACCCATCTGCCTTATTCTGGTGCGTTGTGCTTCCTCCATGTGCCTACGAATTTGTTGATCCGTTCGATCTATTATTTCTTCCATCGCATATTTCCTGGAACCATTCTCCATTCTTGTTCCGGTCGCATAACAAAAATTACATCCATATTTACCATTGTAGCTAATAGTACTTAGCAACTTCGCTCTGGCAGGCGAATCGAGAGTACAAATCGTGGTAACAAATTTACTGGTCACTTCCCCGTTTCCATCAGGACTCCATCTAATACCGGTAATATACAAATCCTGCAGTTCTGAAATTATCGGTTCCATGTATACCTCAAAGCTCGGTTGATCCTCGTCGACCCAAATTCCCGCTATGATAATGAAATGTTTTCGCGCATGGTGTGGAAGTTCGTTCAGCATTAGTAATACCGGCCACGCGGTCTGCTTTGAAGATTTCCCTACTTGGCATCCGTCCGTATTCAAAGTTAATGAAAAATTCCAATTCGAGTTCAAAAAACGACCTTCCTTCTGCAACTGTTTGTAGCATCTTCCATCGAAAACATCTTCTATTCCTTCTGGATTGATTTTTTGCCGCGTATTCCGATAATTTAGGAGTTGAGTTATATTTCGTGTCTGGAAAATCCGTCGCAATTGCTTCTTCACGTCCAATTTTATAAAGAACGATACCAAAGACGATTCTTTGTTTGGCCCCGAAATTCCGCACGGACAGTCCTCTTGTGGTACCTTCCCTATTCCTACTATACCTTTACACATCTTGCAGTACATGTGACGTTCTTGCGTTGTCTCTTCCTTCCTCCCAACTCTTTTCCACAGAGTCTTTTTCGTTGACGGTAGGGTGTTGTGGTTAGAAAGTTTCTTTATTCCCCTTATTATCCCTAAAGTTGCTTCGATACTCAAGTTGTATCGACTAGCTTCTGCCATCATTATCCAGAGAAAATGGTTTTCTCGTACATCCGGTCTTAAGGTCATCAGAGGTCCTTGTTCAATGGAGAAAGCACTTATGTCTTCATCATCTTCTTCGTCGATGCCGTCATTGTTTTCGCCGTCACCACCACCACCGCCCCCGTCTCCGCCATCGTCATCGTCGTCGTCGTTGCTACTTTCATCACCATCACGCCAGCCACCGTCGTCGCTGTCATCATCGTTGCAACCGTTGTTGTCGTCTTCGCCATTGACCTCGTCTTCGTCGTCTTCGCTGATAATTTGGCTCGCAGGGACACCGTTCAGATCGGCGATATATAAATTCATGTCCTCACCATTACCATCATCAGCAGAAGACGAAGCGATAATAGTTTCCGCATCTTCTTCATCTTTAGCGTCGATGTCATGGCATTCGTTGTTTTTTTCTTCATTCCGTGCGGAGCAAGCTTCTTTCGCATTTGATACCGGTAATTCGGACGTTCCAGCACTGCAAGTACTCTCTGTGGAATCTCCATGTGACTGCAAACAAAGTAACATGTTCTGCAACGTTAACGATGTGCGCCCTTACAATACATGGTGTACATCATGTTAACATTTCAGTTGGTAACGGACCCAGGCTCAATCGTCTCTGCGCATTTTCAAATTATTATTTTCCCTCAGTTCCGGTACTGGGAAACGTTTTTTCATCAACTCGTTCTTACAAAGATGAATTCATGCGACAAGTCCTTTTTCACGATACGATTAAATAACACGGCATGAATTTTATACTTATAGGATGTTATCAGACACGCTGCATTGTTCTTTTCAAAAGAAAGTCTGCAATGCTGTAAAAAAAATTCAATTTTCACTTTCCACTTCGACATTTTTGCCCCGGCAATTTCATTAAGGGCGCATTTCATAAGACAACAGAACCCATCGTTTGGTATTTATCGTAATTTGAATGAATATACTTCTTCACTTACCTCTTGTTCCTTTAATAAAAAAGGGCAATCTTTCGGCCCGGGAAGACGCTTTGACACCTTAAGAAATTCCAGTGTAAATTTTCTTCTTTTCCATCGCAAATATTTCTTGTCTTTGTACTTTTTTTTTCGTGTTCCTTCATTCATCGTTACAATCGTTGCCTTCCTTGAAACTAATCGGCAGTCTTCTATCTTATCACCAGACAATACAATGCCGGTAATTTTACTTTCTGCAACAAATGTTTCTTCCCTAAATGCCAAAAGTTCTTATATTTCTCCTCATCAATACTTCCACCGTTGCACACATGGAGCCTAGATACCAGGAGGTTGAGCGGCAATGCAAAGGCGCTGAAAAAAGCGCCCCCGACAATGTCCCGAAGTGATGGCGCTGGGGTGCAGCGGCACCTACATATATAGTAATATATTGGTCAACGAGGTGAAAGTGGTCGGATGAGTTTCTAACCTCACGACAGACCGATCGTGATATGAAACGTCGAAATATCCGCCGATTCATAATTTCCTCATGACGGTTCGGAAAAAAAAACGCAAAAGCGAGAAAAGATCTCAAACTCGAACTCAAAATAGCGGCGATACAGACCATTTAGAAAAACGTGTTTTTTTTACAAAAAGCTTCACGGGAGAACGGTTTTCTCGTAAAATATAAGACCTGGAACAAGAACCAAAAAAATGATGAGTTATATATTACTAGCTATGAGACTACCTAGAAATTTGCTTTCATATTTTGAAAAAATAGCGCACTTCGAAGGAAATAAATCGATTTCTTGCCATAAAAGCAGTGAATTGTTTATAAAAAAAAGTTTACATTTCATCAAAAAGCGGCTACGTACTCCCATACAGAATGTTATTGTGAAGCTGCTATCAAAATTTCAAATCGATGCACGCAAAGGTGGTCGAGTAATCCGTCTTCCGAGATTGAAAAAAAGTGGTTTCGAGAAAAACGCGTTTAAAGTTGTACGAGCAACTCAGCGCGCACCCCGAGGCGCTGCGCCCAAATCGATAATTGAACCTTCAAATTTAAAAAAATCGCTACTGGACCAATTGCATATTGTTTTTATGACACCAAAGTATTTTTAGGCAAGAAAACGTCTTTCCAGAATCCTATAGTGGTGTTATGCCTTAACACGAATGAGGGTTAGGTACATCATCTGTGATCTGTCTTAGATCGCACCCATGTTTGGCGTATATCTATCTACATATAGGTGCCGGAGCACCCCAGCGCCATCTTTTCTCGTTCTCGTTTTGGGGACGAGTTGAAAGGCCTCGCTGAACCTCCTGGTATCTAGGCTCCATGGTTGCACATGTCATCACTTACCTCAGTGAACGTTGCTGTAGACGATGAATGCTGTTCAATCTTTACTACTCTGAAACAAACCAAAAATGTCGTTCAATGCATTGAACGACAAAATTTGTCATTCAATGCATCGTGCCACAATCGCATAACCCCTTTCTCAAAATACTTTGTGCAATGTTTTAAACATAGTTTGAATAATATTTATGAAACGTCTGTGAACGTGCGTTTCTACTCGAAAGTACATAAAGCGAGAAGGATAGAATAATTAATTTTTTCTACATGTACCGTCGTCCGGTCAATATATTCATTCACTCCTTGTGACAAATAAATTTTTCTACAAACCCAGGATGTAACGAAAATCGTTACCGTTTCTTCGTCAACTTTTGAAACGTGGACGTACGAAAAAAATTATCGAGAAGAATGCTCATTGCCCCACCATTGAACGTTTACTTCGAAAATTCCGTTTGCCGCTTTTTTCTTTCCTTACAAAATTAATACTCACCGATTTCTCGAACGGTGGATAGATACGACCGCTCATAATAGGAACTGCAACATCGTTCGCCGATGCACGGGCTTCTTGGCAACTCCAAAGTCCCTCCTAATTACGAAAGAGAAATCAGCAATCACAATGCTGGCTTGTCGTACACAGCAGAAGGGGTCTTGAACAACATTTTGTTGCGATCGGCGTAAGGATAATACATGGTTACACAAATACCGGTAGAAAAGAGAAGCAACCTGCGAAACCTGTGAGGGTGATACGTTTCTTAAAATACTTCCTCCAATCTTTTAAACATTGTTTTTATAATATTTATGAAACATCTGTGAACGTGCGTTTCCGACTGCAATCCATTTTGCGAGTCTCCCGATCTCGTTAAAGCGAGAAGCATAGTAAATTTTCCTTTTCCTACATATACTTTAGTCCGGTCAATATATTCACTCACTAGTGGTGACAAATTATTTTTTCTACAAACCGAAGAAGTAACGAAAACCGTTACCGTTCCTTCCTCAACTTTTGAAACGTGGATGTACGAAAAAAATTATCGAGGAGAAGAATGCTGGTTGCGTCACAATTGAACGTTGACTTCGAAAATTCCGTTTGCCGCCTTTTTCTTTCCTTACAAAATGTATACTCACCGATTCGCCAAACTTTGTATGCGCACGACCGCGTTAAGGAGCTGCAATGCTGTTCACCGATGCAGAGGTTTCCTGGCAACTCGAAATTCTCAACTGGTTACGAAAAAAGAATCGTAAATTACAATGCTGGCTGTTCTTACACCGCACAAGGGGTATGAAATGCCGAACAACAATTCGTTGTGATCAGCGCAACGACAATGTATGGTTACACAAATATTGGTAGAAAAGAATATAGACAAATTGAACGTGTTAGGATGCCCTTCTTAATAACAATATTTTCTACAATCCTCGATGAAGTAATATTCGAAAACAAATCATGAAAAAACCGTGACATTACATGTCTTACTTTAATACACTTGAAACATGTTCTTTCTCGTGCAAAAGAGAAACAATAAGATGAAGAGAAGGGAACGAAAGTATTGTCGTATCTTCAATGTACTTGTACCATTGTTACGGAAATTCTTTCATTCCACTAACCAACGACATGAAAAAATTCCTTTTTCCTCTTTCGTGAAATATGTCTCAACATTTACGTAAGAGATTATTATTTAATGGAACGGGACGAAATGTGGGACGATGTAACATTTCATATTCAAAATCTCTTTCGTTTTTTTCAATAACATTTGAAATATTGTAACTAACCGGTTCGTCACTGTTTTCACCAGTAAATAGAACGGCAGGGGCTGGTCCGACGACACACGATTCCCCGTAATACTAGTGCAAATATTTTCTTCGCAATAACGAATAAATAACTCTGAATGTACGAAACCAACTGTTCAGGACTTGAAACGTCTCCGCGTCCGTTGAAGAGGGAAAGAAGTGCAAGTAAAAAAATGAAGATACGCCGTTGTTTGTTGAATTTCTTTTTTGTATCGTAACGGCAATTATATTTTCCTCACAACCAACGATATAACAGCATTCGTTCTCCCTTCTTCAAATGTATCAACATTGGAGTACGATGACATTATTGTAGGAAACTTTGAACATTCTGGGACAAGTGTTAATTTTATTTTCGATATCCAGTCTCCGTCTTAAACATTAAAAAAAATTTTACTCGCCTCTTCCACGCTTTTTTCACGTGTGCAAATGATTTGCGAGGTTCCATCGTTCTGCGTTCCTTCAGCTGACTCCCGAACGCTAATATTTTCCTGTAAATGATATACAAATTGGCTATTAACACTTTGACTCGTCGTGCGTTGTAAGGGAGGGAAATGTTTGAAAATATTTTGTCGCCATTCGCATTACGGAGCTTAAAAGGTCCATGAGTACCGGTAGAAAAAAATGGTTTCAGGTGAGATGTGCTCTCCTTAAAGGTACTTTTTAAAATTCTTATGCAAATATATTTGTTATACAATTAAAAGATACCTCTTAACGTCCGTTTCTCAATGGAATGTAATTAAAACGTCTCTGTTCCCGTTCGAGAGAGGAAGAATTATAAGTACAAAAAAGTCGAGATTTATCGTCACATCTTGAAACTTCTCATTCCATCGTTTCGGCGTATATTTTTTCCTACCATACCAGGAAATAACGAAATTCGTTCTCGTTTCTTCGCGATATGCATCGACATTGACGAACGAAGAAATTATTTAACGGAACATCGAGCATTGCGGGAGTATTGTGAATTTTGTTTTGAAAATCCCTTGCCCGTTACTTTTAATTTGAAAAAAATGTACCTCAGCGCTTCGGCGCGGGTTTCACAGGTGGAACACGTTTCCGATGTTCCCTCTTCGAGCGACGACCCAGCCGACTCCTCGTTACAAGAATTTTCCTGTAAATAACATAAAAATTTGCAATTATCATTTCGACCCGTCACACGTTGCAAACTTTACCGGTAGAAAGAAATAAAAATTGTTAAAGGAGAGACGTCCTCTTCTTTATTACGACGGTTTTTCAAATTACCGCGCAAACATATTTCTCATAAAATGGTCAAGATACCTCTCAACGTGCATTCCTCAATTGCATTCACTGCGAACGTCTCTGTTCCCGTTCGAGGGAAAAAGAGATATAAGTACATGAAAATCGAGATTTACTGTTGGGAATTTGTCTTTACCTCACAGTCAATTCTTCGACCCGAGGACTACTACGTTCTCCCCGTTCCAACTGCGGCACTCACTTGTTTTTTTTTCTTTGCCTTGGATACAGACACACAACAAACATTCATTCTTTCTTGATTGTACCGCGTTCCTCTCTTGTAGCACCAATAAAGGCAAATTAACTGATACCCTTCACGAATCCGTAGTGAAAATTACTTGTACTGAAATAAACGTAACATTTATCGTCAAATCTTGAAATTTCTCATTCCATCGTTGCGGCGTGTATTTTTTTCTACCAAGTAAGCAAATTAACGAAATTCGATCTTCTGAATTCGTTCAATGTTTTATCATCGACGTACGACATAATTATTCAACTTATTATTGTGAATCGTGGCAAATGTGTAAATTTTAAAAAGTGGAGGTGGGTTTGGAATAAATTCAACTAACCTTGCATGTCCGACGATTGCCGATGCAGCGATGACCGAAGCGAATACAGAAGCCGAGTATTCCTTTTCTAGTTCTTTCCTTCCAGTGACGAATTTCGTCTAAGGCGCGTACAAATCCTCATTTTGACATATCGGTAAAAGTAACCTCGGTCAGAGATTCGGTAAAAATGCCGCTACTGCGATGTGTAAAAAGAAAGTGAAAAACAAATTTTTCACGATTCTTATATTCCTCACTGTAAGACGCTTTTAGCGAATGATCACATACATGCATAGGAAATGATACAACTGCTTTCACGAAAACCTCAAACTTTATTGTCGGGAATAAATGAAGAACGCGATACTTTATGTTAGCGCGAGGAAAGCAGGGACTGTAAAAATCGAATATGGCGGATGGTACAATATTGTGACCAAAATCGCGACAACGTGATTCGACTAGTGCAACGGAAACGCGGACATGCAAGACAAAGGAGAAGCAGGGCTGTAACTTTTCGACATGAATTCATCATAATATGCCACATGCGCGCCATTAAAGAAAATTGAACTCACAGAGGAAGACGGCGGGTTCAGAAAGGATACATAACGATATATGTTCGATATTTTTTTCAACATTAAACGTTGACGAAAATACGAAAAAAAATAAGAATACATGAGAAAAACGTAAATACCGGTACGTGATGATGGGGCTTAATATCGCGTTTGAATGCACACACACGTGAAACCCACGCGATGAGACCGCGAATAACGATGAACAAGTTAACCTCGTTAACCACTGCACGAACGAATAAGTACGCGCGCAATATTAATCACTTCTTAAATATTTACTCCAGGGAAGCTCCAGTGTTCCAGCGAAAAACAGTAGTTAATTATATTTAAGAAAAGAAACTGAGTAGTAAAAAAATAAGATGGCGTATTTATATCCCGATTGAACGGATATTCGAGCGCGAACAACGAGATGAGTGCACAGGCGAGAACGTGCCGGCAAAGCAAGGTTGGAAACTTTGAAAAAATAAAAGTGACGCAATCAGACATTAGTAGGGAGATCAGCCCCCTGTCGCCATCAGTCATACATGGCTCGCGTAACGTCCGTCGGTTTTATTTTCAATCGCTGCCACGTGTGGCGTTAGTAGTCACCTGTTCGATAACTGTATATGTGACATGTAACCTGTGAACCAGCCGAACCCACCAAACAATGGAGAAAATGTTCATTATAATCATTATTATAATATTATTTCAATCGTTTAAAATGATGTAACTCGAAATGTATTTTTTTTTTTGGCAGTTAGAGACCGAGAAGTAAGTGTATGCGTGCGTGTCGGTTTCTCAAAAAGCATGAAAATTTCAAGAAATAAATCGATACATGAAAAAATGAGGAAAAATATATTTATTTCCTTTGAATAATTTTGAAATTCAAAATATCAAAATTTAATGTACATTTAAATAAAATTTCTCAAAGGCGTCCTCAAAGGCGTCAAAGAATGAGTATTTTCATTTCTTTTGACGAAAATTAAATTTTTTTGATAAAACTAATGATAGAAAACGCCATCGATTTTTTTTCGGATTTTTTTACATTTGTCGAAATACAGATTTCGTAATGTTTTCATAAATAACAAATTTCATCACATCCTACTGAAAAAAATTAAGAGTATTCTTTGACTGTATTTTAAGACATTGTTGTTCCTCAATGTTTTTTGCTCAAGTCTACAATTTTCGAGGAAAAAATTCGTAAAGTTTTAGGAAAAAATTCATTCTGGCTGCTATTTTGGTGAACCATAAATTGTTTACATCAACATAACCTCATATATTTTTTGTTCAAACATCAAGGTCACGATTTTTATCAGTTTCAGGTACAAAAAAATCAAAAGGGAACGAAAAATCGTTTTATACAAAAAATGTCATCGAAAAATCACGTTTTTTGGGGTACTTTCAATTCCTTTATGGTTAATTTTTTTCCTGTGCAATTTTAACTGTCACCATTCGAAAGAGCATACTCAAAAACATAGAAAAGCAGTGGTTCTCGAATTTTTCTCTTCGAATTTATCACATGGCGACAATCCAAATTCAGATGTCGAAATTGCATGCTCTGAGCGTTAATGGGTTAATTCATTAATTAATGAATTAACCCATTAACGCACAGAGGACGCAAGAGAACGTAAAGCAGAACTCATTTACTTCTGTGCGTCGAGTCAACAAATTTGTTGTAATTGTTGTTTGTGTGAATGAACAATACCAAATGAGTTGCTCAATATTAGGCGACAGCAATAAAAATGTCGTCATTCCGAAGGTGGGTTTGGCTGACAATGAGCCCCAGACTGCGACCGCAATGTATTGTTAATTGGATTAGCTTACTCTCGTGATGAGAGATTATCTCACATTAGTTTTCCAAATGTTCAAACACTGTAAATGTATTCGTCAGCACATTGATTTTTTTTCTTCAAATTACGGAGAGAAATGTCAATGACTTCGAACAACAATTCATATAATGGAATGTAATTTCATGCAATTGATTTTTTACCGGTATTGAATTTTCTGGAAAAATGTACAATCCATATCATAGGATGTTTCGCTAGTGACGTTTTATCGCACTCACAATTCCACTCACCGGTCTTGTATATTGCAATGAAAAACGAACAATAGCACACTGCTTTCTCGCATCGTACGATTTAGTAATTATTTAATCGGAACGTGTAAATTAAAAAAAGGTTATTGACGAATATAGCTATATCGAATTGAAATGGGCACTAGAAAGAAAGAGCCAGAAGTATGTTACAACATTCTTTATTATTTTAGTTGCAAACACAGAGAAATTATAATTATATGATAACACCGGTACGAGGTTTAAAGAAGGTTTAAAGAAAGAATATAGTGAAAACGCGTTATTCGCGCCTATTACTTTTGCGAATACCGAGAAAAGCGGACATAAGCAACTTCCTGTCACGAGTGTTGGCGGACTCTCCAGCCCCGCTCAACAAGTACCACTCTCTACAATGTGGGCACGATGTCATGGTTACACCTTGTTCGCCACAATTGTAGCACATCTTCAGTTCGCTGCGTGGTTTGTCACACGTAGTACGCGTATGACCGGCCACCCCACAATTCCAACATATGTTGGACTTCTTCACCGGCTTCGGCCTCTCCATTCGGTGTTCGTCGGGCACCGCGCTATATCGGAAAATCACTTTTCCCGACTTGCTGATTGTGATTGGGACACTCGGTTCCTCGCTGACGGATGTTTCAACTTTTGGAGATGACCTTTCTGTTCCGATGTTCATTTCCCCTGGCTGAAAATGGTTTAAAACGCAACACTTATCATACGCAAAGAACATGAGCTTTTTGGTGATTTGACGCACAAAACATTATTATTAAAAAAAATGCGGGTAAAACTATAGAATCACGGCTCCAGACCAATTTCAATGCCAACATTTTTTTTTGCCATGAACGCCTTTATAATGTCATCACTATTGATATTCAGTTGGGGGAGGCCGATATTTTTTATTAAGGGGTTACGTCACTCTAGAGGCCGAAAAAATAGGCTTTTTGGGTTTGCTTGGGTTTGGCAGGGTTGCGTCTCTCGCATTATCCTGGAATGAGCCATAATGTTGGTTAACGTAATGGCGATCACTTTCAACATATTAAGTTTACATCTGTTTAAATGGTTTAAATGTTTAAATGTTTAAATTTTAAAAGTAAAATAATTTTATAAGCTTACATTTGGGGAATTCAATTTTTAGAATAATTTAGTTTTAGAATTTTGAGAAAAATAATTTTGTTTGACAATTTGTGTGAAAGTTTTGTTTAAATTTTGAAACGTGAAATAACTTTATAGAATTAAATGGGGGGGTTCAATTTTTTGGAATAATTTTGTTTTATAATTTTGAGAAAAATAATTTTGTTCAAGAATTTGTGTGAAACTTTTGTTCAAATTTGGAAAGTAAAATAATTTTATAGAATTAAATTGGGGGGTTTAATTTTTTTGAATAATTTTGTTTTTAGACTTACCGGTATTTCTTTGTTTTGGACTTCCGGATGACCAGCTGTGGGGGGAGCCCATGGCAGGGTCGTGTCTCTCGCATTAACCTGGAATGAGCCATAATGTTGGTTAACGCAACGGCGATCACTTTCAAAATATTAAGTTTACATCTGTTTAAATGTTTAAATGTTTAAATTTTAAAAGGAAAATAATTTTATAAGATTAAATTTGGGGAATTCAATTTTTAGAATAATTTAGTTTTAGAATTTTGAGAAAAATAATTTTGTTTGACAATTTGTGTGAAAGTCTTGTTTAAATTTTGAAACGTGAAATAATTTTATAGAATTAAATGGGGGGGTTCAATTTTTTGGAATAATTTTGTTTTATAATTTTGAGAAAAATAATTTTGTTCAAGAATTTGTGTGAAAGTTTTGTTCAAATTTGGAAAGTTAAATAATTTTATAGAATTAAATTGGGGGGTTTAATTTTTTTGAATAATTTTGTTTTAGACTTACCGGTATTTCTTTGTTTTGTACTTCCGGATGACCAGCTGCTATTAGCCTCGGGGGTAAGCCCATGGCAGGGTTGGTTTTATTATCGTATGATTCTGGAATGAGCCATAATACATTTTTTTTTAATTCTGACATTTTTTAAAAATTATTTCGAACCAAGTCCAAGAAAAGTTCGTCCGACATTTCAGGTTCACACTGAACGTATGCACTTTTTTGTTTCCGCAATCGCAGATTATTTCAATTATTTCGACGACAGCAAAACCCCTGACAGTGATTGTTAATTAGATGTCTAGATTGAAAGAAAAAGTTTAAAAACAAAAAATAATGTAACGTATTTGTTTTTTACCCTCCACCGTAATGACACTTTTTTACGTTTTTTTTTCTTTTCATATTAGGACTTCCCCCACCTTAATTCAACATGTAACATCGTTTTTTATCCTTAACAATACCCCAAAAAAAGTTTGGACCGATTTTGGGCTGGAGTCGTGATTCTATAGTTTCACCAAAATTTGAATAATATGCATGTCTTATAAATTTGAGCAAAATCGGTGATGGGGAATGCCCCCTTGTCGGTGTACAGTAGAACCTCGATTATCCGACCCAATTGGGACCGAGACTAGTTCGGATAATCGAAACGTGGGTTTTTTGGAACGAGATCATAAACAACACCGTTTTACATTTAAAAAAGTACATACAAATAGCTATGTGAACTTGGCGATTCGACTTTGGATTCCTGTATTTTTTGGCGTCAATCGTTTGTGAGTCGTTTGTGGTTGATTGTGGTAACAATTAAAACGTTTGTGAGATGAGTCTTTAGTTGGAAAATGAGCGTAAAAAATTACCGGTAAGTTAGCGACTCGACTTTGACTTTTCGATTCAAATTTTTTTTTAATCGTTTGTGAGTCATTTGTGGTTGATTGTGAGAACAATTAAAACGTTTGTGAGATCAGCCTTTAGTTGAAAAATGAGAGTTAAAAATGACCGGTAAGTTGGCGACTTGACTTTGACTTTTCCAATTTTTTTTTTTCAATTCTTTTGTGGGTCGTTTGTCGTTGATTGTGAGATTAATTAAAACGTTTGTGAGATCAGTCTCGGCGGTGAAAAAGAGACTTGCAAAGAACGGGAAAGTTATCGATTCGCTTGTCACTTCTGCACTTGTTTGTATACATTTTTGGTCGTTTGTAGTTGGTTGCGCGAACAATTCGAAGGGTCGTACGCTTAGCGTTTACGAAGTAAAACGTAAAAACATATGTGGAAAAATTCTCGATGAACGGTTATATTACCCAAACAAGTCAGCACCGAAGCATTCATTTTTATTATATTTCTATATCACAAAGAAGTTAATCGATGTCAAACTGTTGACGAATACTTTAATTAGAACATTTTGTGAGGTCAGTCATTAGTTGAGAACTGATGGTGGAAGATTACCGCAAAGATAGCGAGTCAACTTGACTTTTAGATTAAAAAAAATCGTTTGTGAGTCGTTTGTGGAATTGTAAAATCAATCAAAACGTTTCTGAGCTCACTTTTGGTGGAAAAATAAGACTTAATAGTGACTGGCAAGTAAGCGATACGGCTTTGACATTTTCAAATTTAAGTGTCTGTGGCTGATTTTGACAATAATCAAAACATTTGTAAGATGATCGCTTTCAAACTGGAAAGTAAAACATTTTTGCCAAACTTCTTTACATGGTCATATAACCCAAACTTCTTTGCATGGTCATATAACCCAAACACACAGGCCAACACAGCGAAATGCTATTTTTGCGTGATTTATAGATAACGAAGAGGTTAATTGACGTCGAATTGTTGACGAATATTTTCCAATCGTTTGTGGTTGATTGTGGTAACAATTAAATCGTTATTGAGATGAGTCTTTAGTTGGAAAATGAGCGTGAAAAATTACCGGTAAGTTAGCGACTTGACTTTGACTTTTCGATTTTTTTTTATCGTTTGTGAGTCATTTGTGGTTGATTGTGAGAACAATTAAAACGTTTGTGAGATCAGCCTTTAGTTGAAAAATGAGAGTTAAAAATGACCGGTAAGTTGGCGACTTGACTTTAACTTTTCCAATTTTTTTTTTCAATTCGTTTGTGGGTCGCTTATGGTTGATTGTGAGATTAATTAAAACGTTTGTGAGATCAGTCTCGGCGGTGAAAAAGAGACTTGCAAAGAACGGGAAAGTTATCGATTCGCTTGTCACGTCTGCACTTGTTTGTATACATTTTGGTCGTTTGTAGTTGGCTGCGCGAACAATTCGAAGGGTCGTACGCTTAGCGTTTACGAAGTAAAACGTAAAAACATATGTGGAAAAATTCTCGATGAACGGTTATATTACCCAAACAAGTCAGCACTGAAACATTTATTTTTATTATATTTCGATATCATGAAGAAGTCAATCGATGTCAAACTGTTAACGAATACTTTAATTAGAACATTTTGTGACGTCAGTCATTAGTTGAGAAATGATAGTGAAAGATTACCGCAATGTTAGCTATTCGACTTTGACTCTTATGGCCTGTGCACACTGCGCGCGATGAGCGTCGGGCGATGAGCGATATCCAATGGGAGCTTCACTCTCCTAGGGCGTTTCTGGAATACCTGAGCTCCCATTGGATATCGCTCATCGCGCGCAGTGTGCAGAGGCCATAAGAGTCAAAGTCGAATAGCTAACATTGCGGTAATCTTTCACTATCATTTCTCAACTAATGACTGACGTCACAAAATGTTCGAATTAAAGTATTCGTCAACAGTGTGACATCGATTAACTTCTTCATGATATAGAAATATAATAAAAATGAATGTTTCAGTGCTGACTTGTTTGGGTAATATAACCGTTCATCGAGAATTTTTCCACATATGTTTTTACGTTTTACTTCGTAAACGCTAAGCGTACGACGCTTCGAATTGTTCGCGCAACCAACTACAAACGACCAAAAATGTATACAAACAAGTGCAGAAGTGACAAGCGAATCGATAATTTTCCCGTTCTTTGCAAGTCTCTTTTTCACCGCCGAGACTGATCTCACAAACGTTTTAATTAATCTCACAATCAACCACAAACGACCCACAAACGAATTGGAAAAAAAAATTGGAAAAGTCAAAGTCAAGTTGCCAACTTACCGGTCATTTTTAACTCTCATTTTTCAACTAAAGGCTGATCTCACAAACGTTTTAATTGTTCTCACAATCAACTACAAATGACTCACAAACGATTAAAAAAAAATTTGAATCGAAAAGTCAAAGTCAAGTCGCTAACTTACCGGTAATTTTTGACGCTCATTTTCTAACTAACGACTCATCTCAATAACGTTTTAATTGTTACCACAATCAACCACAAACGATTGGAAAATATTCGTCAACAATTTGACGTCAATTAACCTCTTCGTTAAATATAAATAACGCAAAAATAGCATTGCGCTGTGTTGGCCTGTGTGTTTGGGTTATATGACCATGCAAAGAAGTTTGGGTTATATGACCATGTAAAGAAGTTTGGCAAAAATGTTTTACTTTCCAGTTTGAAAGCGATCATCTTACAAATGTTTTGATTATTGTCAAAATCAGCCACAGACACTTAAATTTGAAAATGTCAAAGCCGTATCGCTTACTTACCAGTCACTATTAAGTCTTATTTTTCCACCAAAAGTGAGCTCAGAAACGTTTTGATTGATTTTACAATTCCACAAACGACTCACAAACGATTTTTTTAAATCTAAAAGTCAAGTTGACTCGCTATCTTTGCGGTAATCTTCCACCATCAGTTCTCAACCAATGACTGACCTCACAAAATGTTCTAATTAAAGTATTCGTCAACAGTTTGACATCGATTAACTTCTTTGTGATATAGAAATATAATAAAAATGAATGCTTCGGTGCTGACTTGTTTGGGTAATATAACCGTTCATCGAGAATTTTTCCACATATGTTTTTACGTTTTACTTCGTAAACGCTAAGCGTACGACCCTTCGAATTGTTCGCGCAACCAACTACAAACGACCAAAAATGTATACAAACAAGTGCAGAAGTGACAAGCGAATCGATAACTTTCCCGTTCTTTGCAAGTCTCTTTTTCACCGCCGAGACTGATCTCACAAACGTTTTAATTAATCTCACAATCAACGACAAACGACCCACAAAAGAATTGAAAAAAAAAATTGGAAAAGTCAAAGTCAAGTCGCCAACTTACCGGTCATTTTTAACTCTCATTTTTCAACTAAAGGCTGATCTCACAAACGTTTTAATTGTTCTCACAATCAACTACAAATGACTCACAAACGATTAAAAAAAAATTTGAATCGAAAAGTCAAAGTCAAGTCGCTAACTTACCGGTAATTTTTGACGCTCATTTTCTAACTAACGACTCATCTCAATAACGTTTTAATTGTTACCACAATCAACCACAAACGATTGGAAAATATTCGTCAACAATTTGACGTCAATTAACCTCTTCGTTAAATATAAATAACGCAAAAATAGCATTGCGCTGTGTTGGCCTGTGTGTTTGGGTTATATGACCATGCAAAGAAGTTTGGGTTATATGACCATGTAAAGAAGTTTGGCAAAAATGTTTTACTTTCCAGTTTGAAAGCGATCATCTTACAAATGTTTTGATTATTGTCAAAATCAGCCACAGACACTTAAATTTGAAAATGTCAAAGCCGTATCGCTTACTTACCAGTCACTATTAAGTCTTATTTTTCCACCAAAAGTGAGCTCAGAAACGTTTTGATTGATTTTACAATTCCACAAACGACTCACAAACGATTTTTTTAAATCTAAAAGTCAAGTTGACTCGCTATCTTTGCGGTAATCTTCCACCATCAGTTCTCAACCAATGACTGACCTCACAAAATGTTCTAATTAAAGTATTCGTCAACAGTTTGACATCGATTAACTTCTTTGTGATATAGAAATATAATAAAAATGAATGCTTCGGTGCTGACTTGTTTGGGTAATATAACCGTTCATCGAGAATTTTTCCACATATGTTTTTACGTTTTACTTCGTAAACGCTAAGCGTACGACCCTTCGAATTGTTCGCGCAACCAACTACAAACGACCAAAAATGTATACAAACAAGTGCAGAAGTGACAAGCGAATCGATAACTTTCCCGTTCTTTGCAAGTCTCTTTTTCACCGCCGAGACTGATCTCACAAACGTTTTAATTAATCTCACAATCAACGACAAACGACCCACAAAAGAATTGAAAAAAAAAAATTGGAAAAGTCAAAGTCAAGTCGCCAACTTACCGGTCATTTTTAACTCTCATTTTTCAACTAAAGGCTGATCTCACAAACGTTTTAATTATTCTCACAATCAACCACAAATGACTCACAAACGATTAAAAAAAAATTTGAATCGAAAAGTCAAAGTCGAGTCGCTAACTTACCGGTAATTTTTTACGCTCATTTTCCAACTAAAGACTCATCTCACAAACGTTTTAATTGTTACCACAATCAACCACAAACGACTCACAAACAATTGACGCCAAAAAATACAGGAATCCAAAGTCGAATCGCCAAGTTCACATAGCTATTTGTATGTACTTTTTTAAATGTAAAACGGTGTTGTTTATGATCTCGTTCCAAAAAACCCACGTTTCGATTATCCGAACTAGTCTCGGTCCCAATTGGGTCGGATAATCGAGGTTCTACTGTACACCGACAAGGGGGCATTCCCCATCACCGATTTTGCTCAAATTTATAAGACATGCATATTATTCAAATTTTGGTGAAACTATAGAATCACGACTCCAGCCCAAAATCGGTCCAAACTTTTTTTGGGGTATTGTTAAGGATAAAAAACGATGTTACATGTTGAATTAAGGTGGGGGAAGTCCTAATATGAAAAGAAAAAAAAACGTAAAAAAGTGTCATTACGGTGGAGGGTAAAAAACAAATACGTTACATTATTTTATGTTTTTAAACTTTTTCTTTCAATCTATACATCTAATTAACAATCACTGTCAGGGGTTTTGCTGTCGTCGAAATAATTGAAATAATCTGCGATTGCGGAAACAAAAAAGTGCATACGTTCAGTGTGAACCTGAAATGTCGGACGAACTTTTCTTGGACTTGGTTCGAAATAATTTTTAAAAAATGTCAGAATTAAAAAAAAATGTATTATGGCTCATTCCAGAATCATACGATAATAAAACCAACCCTGCCATGGGCTTACCCCCGAGGCTAATAGCAGCTGGTCATCCGGAAGTACAAAACAAAGAAATACCGGTAAGTCTAAAACAAAATTATTCAAAAAAATTAAACCCCCCAATTTAATTCTATAAAATTATTTAACTTTCCAAATTTGAACAAAACTTTCACACAAATTCTTGAACAAAATTATTTTTCTCAAAATTATAAAACAAAATTATTCCAAAAAATTGAACCCCCCCCATTTAATTCTATAAAATTATTTCACGTTTCAAAATTTAAACAAGACTTTCACACAAATTGTCAAACAAAATTATTTTTCTCAAAATTCTAAAACTAAATTATTCTAAAAATTGAATTCCCCAAATTTAATCTTATAAAATTATTTTCCTTTTAAAATTTAAACATTTAAACATTTAAACAGATGTAAACTTAATATTTTGAAAGTGATCGCCGTTGCGTTAACCAACATTATGGCTCATTCCAGGTTAATGCGAGAGACACGACCCTGCCATGGGCTCCCCCCACAGCTGGTCATCCGGAAGTCCAAAACAAAGAAATACCGGTAAGTCTAAAAACAAAATTATTCAAAAAAATTAAACCCCCCAATTTAATTCTATAAAATTATTTTACTTTCCAAATTTGAACAAAAGTTTCACACAAATTCTTGAACAAAATTATTTTTCTCAAAATTATAAAACAAAATTATTCCAAAAAATTGAACCCCCCCATTTAATTCTATAAAGTTATTTCACGTTTCAAAATTTAAACAAAACTTTCACACAAATTGTCAAACAAAATTATTTTTCTCAAAATTCTAAAACTAAATTATTCTAAAAATTGAATTCCCCAAATGTAAGCTTATAAAATTATTTTACTTTTAAAATTTAAACATTTAAACAGATGTAAACTTAATATTTTGAAAGTGATCGCCGTTGCGTTAACCAACATTATGGCTCATTCCAGGTTAATGCGAGAGACACGACCCTGCCATGGGCTCCCCCCACAGCTGGTCATCCGGAAGTCCAAAACAAAGAAATACCGGTAAGTCTAAAAACAAAATTATTCAAAAAAATTAAACCCCCCAATTTAATTCTATAAAATTATTTTACTTTCCAAATTTGAACAAAAGTTTCACACAAATTCTTGAACAAAATTATTTTTCTCAAAATTATAAAACAAAATTATTCCAAAAAATTGAACCCCCCCATTTAATTCTATAAAGTTATTTCACGTTTCAAAATTTAAACAAAACTTTCACACAAATTGTCAAACAAAATTATTTTTCTCAAAATTCTAAAACTAAATTATTCTAAAAATTGAATTCCCCAAATGTAAGCTTATAAAATTATTTTACTTTTAAAATTTAAACATTTAAACAGATGTAAACTTAATATTTTGAAAGTGATCGCCGTTGCGTTAACCAACATTATGGCTCATTCCAGGTTAATGCGAGAGATACGACCCTGCCATGGGCTCTCCCCACAGCTGGTCATCCGGAAGTCCAAAACAAAGAAATACCGGTAAGTCTAAAAACAAAATTATTCAAAAAAATTAAACCCCCCAATTTAATTCTATAAAATTATTTTACTTTCCAAATTTGAACAAAAGTTTCACACAAATTCTTGAACAAAATTATTTTTCTCAAAATTATAAAACAAAATTATTCCAAAAAATTGAACCCCCCCATTTAATTCTATAAAGTTATTTCACGTTTCAAAATTTAAACAAAACTTTCACACAAATTGTCAAACAAAATTATTTTTCTCAAAATTCTAAAACTAAATTATTCTAAAAATTGAATTCCCCAAATTTAATCTTATAAAATTATTTTACTTTTAAAATTTAAACATTTAAACATTTAAACCATTTAAACAGATGTAAACTTAATATGTTGAAAGTGATCGCCATTACGTTAACCAACATTATGGCTCATTCCAGGATAATGCGAGAGACGCAACCCTGCCAAACCCAAGCAAACCCAAAAAGCCTATTTTTTCGGCCTCTAGAGTGACGTAACCCCTTAATAAAAAATATCGGCCTCCCCCAACTGAATATCAATAGTGATGACATTATAAAGGCGTTCATGGCAAAAAAAAATGTTGGCATTGAAATTGGTCTGGAGCCGTGATTCTATAGTTTTACCCGCATTTTTTTTAATAATAATGTTTTGTGCGTCAAATCACCAAAAAGCTCATGTTCTTTGCGTATGATAAGTGTTGCGTTTTAAACCATTTTCAGCCAGGGGAAATGAACATCGGAACAGAAAGGTCATCTCCAAAAGTTGAAACATCCGTCAGCGAGGAACCGAGTGTCCCAATCACAATCAGCAAGTCGGGAAAAGTGATTTTCCGATATAGCGCGGTGCCCGACGAACACCGAATGGAGAGGCCGAAGCCGGTGAAGAAGTCCAACATATGTTGGAATTGTGGGGTGGCCGGTCATACGCGTACTACGTGTGACAAACCACGCAGCGAACTGAAGATGTGCTACAATTGTGGCGAACAAGGTGTAACCATGACATCGTGCCCACATTGTAGAGAGTGGTACTTGTTGAGCGGGGCTGGAGAGTCCGCCAACACTCGTGACAGGAAGTTGCTTATGTCCGCTTTTCTCGGTATTCGCAAAAGTAATAGGCGCGAATAACGCGTTTTCACTATATTCTTTCTTTAAACCTTCTTTAAACCTCGTACCGGTGTTATCATATAATTATAATTTCTCTGTGTTTGCAACTAAAATAATAAAGAATGTTGTAACATACTTCTGGCTCTTTCTTTCTAGTGCCCATTTCAATTCGATATAGCTATATTCGTCAATAACCTTTTTTTAATTTACACGTTCCGATTAAATAATTACTAAATCGTACGATGCGAGAAAGCAGTGTGCTATTGTTCGTTTTTCATTGCAATATACAAGACCGGTGAGTGGAATTGTGAGTGCGATAAAACGTCACTAGCGAAACATCCTATGATATGGATTGTACATTTTTCCAGAAAATTCAATACCGGTAAAAAATCAATTGCATGAAATTACATTCGATTATATGAATTGTTGTTCGAAGTCATTGACATTTCTCTCCGTAATTTGAAGAAAAAAAATCAATGTGCTGACGAATACATTTACAGTGTTTGAACATTTGGAAAACTAATGTGAGATACTCTCTCATCACGAGAGTAAGCTAATCCAATTAACAATACATTGCGGTCGCAGTCTGGGGCTCATTGTCAGCCAAACCCACCTTCGGAATGACGACATTTTTATTGCTGTCGCCTAATATTGAGCAACTCATTTGGTATTGTTCATTCACACAAACAACAATTACAACAAATTTGTTGACTCGACGCACAGAAGTAAATGATTTCTGCTTTACGTTCTCTTGCGTCCTCTGTGCGTTAATGGGTTAATTCATTAATTAATGAATTAACCCATTAACGCTCAGAGCATGCAATTTCGACATCTGAATTTGGATTGTCGCCATGTGATAAATTCGAAGAGAAAAATTCGAGAACCACTGCTTTTCTATGTTTTTGAGTATGCTCTTTCGAATGGTGACAGTTAAAATTGCACAGGAAAAAAATTAACCATAAAGGAATTGAAAGTACCCCAAAAAACGTGATTTTTCGATGACATTTTTTGTATAAAACGATTTTTCGTTCCCTTTTGATTTTTTTGTACCTGAAACTGATAAAAATCGTGACCTTGATGTTTGAACAAAAAATATATGAGGTTATGTTTATGTAAACAATTTATGGTTCACCAAAATAGCAGCCAGAATGAATTTTTTCCTAAAACTTTACGAATTTTTTCCTCGAAAATTGTAGACTTGAGCAAAAAACATTGAGGAACAACAATGTCTTAAAATACAGTCAAAGAATACTCTTAATTTTTTTCAGTAGGATGTGATGAAATTTGTTATTTATGAAAACATTACGAAATCTGTATTTCGACAAATGTAAAAAAATCCGAAAAAAAGTCGATGGCGTTTTCTATCATTAGTTTTATCAAAAAAATTTAATTTCCGTCAAAAGAAATGAAAATACTCATTCTTTGACGCCTTTGAGGACGCCTTTGAGTAATTTTATTTAAATGTACATTAAATTTTGATATTTTGAATTTCAAAATTATTCAAAGGAAATAAATATATTTTTCCTCATTTTTTCATGTATCGATTTATTTCTTGAAATTTTCATGCTTTTTGAGAAACCGACACGCACGCATACACTTACTTCTCGGTCTCTAACTGCCAAAAAAAAAATCCATTTCGAGTTACATCATTTTAAACGATTGAAATAATATTATAATAATGATTATAATGAACATTTTCTCCATTGTTTGGTGGGTTCGGCTGGTTCACAGGTTACATGTCACATATACAGTTATCGAACAGGTGACTACTAACGCCACACGTGGCAGCGATTGAAAATAAAACCGACGGACGTTACGCGAGCCATGTATGACTGATGGCGACAGGGGGCTGATCTCCCTACTAATGTCTGATTGCGTCACTTTTATTTTTTCAAAGTTTCCAACCCTGCTTTGCCGGCACGTTCTCGCCTGTGCACTCATCTCGTTGTTCGCGCTCGAATATCCGTTCAATCGGGATATAAATACGCCATCTTATTTTTTTACTACTCAGTTTCTTTTCTTAAATATAATTAACTACTGTTTTTCGCTGGAACACTGGAGCTTTCCTGGAGTAAATATTTAAGAAGTGATTAATATTGCGCGCGTACTTATTCGTTCGTGCAGTGGTTAACGAGGTTAACTTGTTCATCGTTATTCGCGGTCTCATCGCGTGGGTTTCACGTGTGTGTGCATTCAAACGCGATATTAAGCCCCATCATCAAGTACCGGTATTTACGTTTTTCTCATGTATTCTTATTTTTTTTCGTATTTTCGTCAACGTTTAATGTTGAAAAAAATATCGAACATATATCGTTATGTATCCTTTCTGAACCCGCCGTCTTCCTCTGTGAGTTCAATTTTCTTTAATGGCGCGCATGTGGCATATTATGATGAATTCATGTCGAAAAGTTACAGCCCTGCTTCTCCTTTGTCTTGCATGTCCGCGTTTCCGTTGCACTAGTCGAATCACGTTGTCGCGATTTTGGTCACAATATTGTACCATCCGCCATATTCGATTTTTACAGTCCCTGCTTTCCTCGCGCTAACATAAAGTATCGCGTTCTTCATTTATTCCCGACAATAAAGTTTGAGGTTTTCGTGAAAGCAGTTGTATCATTTCCTATGCATGTATGTGATCATTCGCTAAAAGCGTCTTACAGTGAGGAATATAAGAATCGTGAAAAATTTGTTTTTCACTTTCTTTTTACACATCGCAGTAGCGGCATTTTTACCGAATCTCTGACCGAGGTTACTTTTACCGATATGTCAAGATGAGGATTTGTACGCGCCTTAGACGAAATTCGTCACTGGAAGGAAAGAACTAGAAAAGGAATACTCGGCTTCTGTATTCGCTTCGGTCATCGCTGCATCGGCAATCGTCGGACATGCAAGGTTAGTTGAATTTATTCCAAACCCACCTCCACTTTTTAAAATTTACACATTTGCCACGATTCACAATAATAAGTTGAATAATTATGTCGTACGTCGATGATAAAACATTGAACGAATTCAGAAGATCGAATTTCGTTAATTTGCTTACTTGGTAGAAAAAAATACACGCCGCAACGATGGAATGAGAAATTTCAAGATTTGACGATAAATGTTACGTTTATTTCAGTACAAGTAATTTTCACTACGGATTCGTGAAGGGTATCAGTTAATTTGCCTTTATTGGTGCTACAAGAGAGGAACGCGGTACAATCAAGAAAGAATGAATGTTTGTTGTGTGTCTGTATCCAAGGCAAAGAAAAAAAAACAAGTGAGTGCCGCAGTTGGAACGGGGAGAACGTAGTAGTCCTCGGGTCGAAGAATTGACTGTGAGGTAAAGACAAATTCCCAACAGTAAATCTCGATTTTCATGTACTTATATCTCTTTTTCCCTCGAACGGGAACAGAGACGTTCGCAGTGAATGCAATTGAGGAATGCACGTTGAGAGGTATCTTGACCATTTTATGAGAAATATGTTTGCGCGGTAATTTGAAAAACCGTCGTAATAAAGAAGAGGACGTCTCTCCTTTAACAATTTTTATTTCTTTCTACCGGTAAAGTTTGCAACGTGTGACGGGTCGAAATGATAATTGCAAATTTTTATGTTATTTACAGGAAAATTCTTGTAACGAGGAGTCGGCTGGGTCGTCGCTCGAAGAGGGAACATCGGAAACGTGTTCCACCTGTGAAACCCGCGCCGAAGCGCTGAGGTACATTTTTTTCAAATTAAAAGTAACGGGCAAGGGATTTTCAAAACAAAATTCACAATACTCCCGCAATGCTCGATGTTCCGTTAAATAATTTCTTCGTTCGTCAATGTCGATGCATATCGCGAAGAAACGAGAACGAATTTCGTTATTTCCTGGTATGGTAGGAAAAAATATACGCCGAAACGATGGAATGAGAAGTTTCAAGATGTGACGATAAATCTCGACTTTTTTGTACTTATAATTCTTCCTCTCTCGAACGGGAACAGAGACGTTTTAATTACATTCCATTGAGAAACGGACGTTAAGAGGTATCTTTTAATTGTATAACAAATATATTTGCATAAGAATTTTAAAAAGTACCTTTAAGGAGAGCACATCTCACCTGAAACCATTTTTTTCTACCGGTACTCATGGACCTTTTAAGCTCCGTAATGCGAATGGCGACAAAATATTTTCAAACATTTCCCTCCCTTACAACGCACGACGAGTCAAAGTGTTAATAGCCAATTTGTATATCATTTACAGGAAAATATTAGCGTTCGGGAGTCAGCTGAAGGAACGCAGAACGATGGAACCTCGCAAATCATTTGCACACGTGAAAAAAGCGTGGAAGAGGCGAGTAAAATTTTTTTTAATGTTTAAGACGGAGACTGGATATCGAAAATAAAATTAACACTTGTCCCAGAATGTTCAAAGTTTCCTACAATAATGTCATCGTACTCCAATGTTGATACATTTGAAGAAGGGAGAACGAATGCTGTTATATCGTTGGTTGTGAGGAAAATATAATTGCCGTTACGATACAAAAAAGAAATTCAACAAACAACGGCGTATCTTCATTTTTTTACTTGCACTTCTTTCCCTCTTCAACGGACGCGGAGACGTTTCAAGTCCTGAACAGTTGGTTTCGTACATTCAGAGTTATTTATTCGTTATTGCGAAGAAAATATTTGCACTAGTATTACGGGGAATCGTGTGTCGTCGGACCAGCCCCTGCCGTTCTATTTACTGGTGAAAACAGTGACGAACCGGTTAGTTACAATATTTCAAATGTTATTGAAAAAAACGAAAGAGATTTTGAATATGAAATGTTACATCGTCCCACATTTCGTCCCGTTCCATTAAATAATAATCTCTTACGTAAATGTTGAGACATATTTCACGAAAGAGGAAAAAGGAATTTTTTCATGTCGTTGGTTAGTGGAATGAAAGAATTTCCGTAACAATGGTACAAGTACATTGAAGATACGACAATACTTTCGTTCCCTTCTCTTCATCTTATTGTTTCTCTTTTGCACGAGAAAGAACATGTTTCAAGTGTATTAAAGTAAGACATGTAATGTCACGGTTTTTTCATGATTTGTTTTCGAATATTACTTCATCGAGGATTGTAGAAAATATTGTTATTAAGAAGGGCATCCTAACACGTTCAATTTGTCTATATTCTTTTCTACCAATATTTGTGTAACCATACATTGTCGTTGCGCTGATCACAACGAATTGTTGTTCGGCATTTCATACCCCTTGTGCGGTGTAAGAACAGCCAGCATTGTAATTTACGATTCTTTTTTCGTAACCAGTTGAGAATTTCGAGTTGCCAGGAAACCTCTGCATCGGTGAACAGCATTGCAGCTCCTTAACGCGGTCGTGCGCATACAAAGTTTGGCGAATCGGTGAGTATACATTTTGTAAGGAAAGAAAAAGGCGGCAAACGGAATTTTCGAAGTCAACGTTCAATTGTGACGCAACCAGCATTCTTCTCCTCGATAATTTTTTTCGTACATCCACGTTTCAAAAGTTGAGGAAGGAACGGTAACGGTTTTCGTTACTTCTTCGGTTTGTAGAAAAAATAATTTGTCACCACTAGTGAGTGAATATATTGACCGGACTAAAGTATATGTAGGAAAAGGAAAATTTACTATGCTTCTCGCTTTAACGAGATCGGGAGACTCGCAAAATGGATTGCAGTCGGAAACGCACGTTCACAGATGTTTCATAAATATTATAAAAACAATGTTTAAAAGATTGGAGGAAGTATTTTAAGAAACGTATCACCCTCACAGGTTTCGCAGGTTGCTTCTCTTTTCTACCGGTATTTGTGTAACCATGTATTATCCTTACGCCGATCGCAACAAAATGTTGTTCAAGACCCCTTCTGCTGTGTACGACAAGCCAGCATTGTGATTGCTGATTTCTCTTTCGTAATTAGGAGGGACTTTGGAGTTGCCAAGAAGCCCGTGCATCGGCGAACGATGTTGCAGTTCCTATTATGAGCGGTCGTATCTATCCACCGTTCGAGAAATCGGTGAGTATTAATTTTGTAAGGAAAGAAAAAAGCGGCAAACGGAATTTTCGAAGTAAACGTTCAATGGTGGGGCAATGAGCATTCTTCTCGATAATTTTTTTCGTACGTCCACGTTTCAAAAGTTGACGAAGAAACGGTAACGATTTTCGTTACATCCTGGGTTTGTAGAAAAATTTATTTGTCACAAGGAGTGAATGAATATATTGACCGGACGACGGTACATGTAGAAAAAATTAATTATTCTATCCTTCTCGCTTTATGTACATTCGAGTAGAAACGCACGTTCACAGACGTTTCATAAATATTATTCAAACTATGTTTAAAACATTGCACAAAGTATTTTGAGAAAGGGGTTATGCGATTGTGGCACGATGCATTGAATGACAAATTTTGTCGTTCAATGCATTGAACGACATTTTTGGTTTGTTTCAGAGTAGTAAAAATTGAAGTGATAGAACACGGAGTGAAGGGAAAGTAGCACGATTTGAAGGATAAGACCACGATCGGAAGGAAGTAAGGAAAAGCATTCATCGTCTACAGCAACGTTCACTGAGGTAAGTGATGACATGTGCAACCATGGAGCCTAGATACCAGGAGGTTCAGCGAGGCCTTTCAACTCGTCCCCAAAACGAGAACGAGAAAAGATGGCGCTGGGGTGCTCCGGCACCTATATGTAGATAGATATACGCCAAACATGGGTGCGATCTAAGACAGATCACAGATGATGTACCTAACCCTCATTCGTGTTAAGGCATAACACCACTATAGGATTCTGGAAAGACGTTTTCTTGCCTAAAAATACTTTGGTGTCATAAAAACAATATGCAATTGGTCCAGTAGCGATTTTTTTAAATTTGAAGGTTCAATTATCGATTTGGGCGCAGCGCCTCGGGGTGCGCGCTGAGTTGCTCGTACAACTTTAAACGCGTTTTTCTCGAAACCACTTTTTTTCAATCTCGGAAGACGGATTACTCGACCACCTTTGCGTGCATCGATTTGAAATTTTGATAGCAGCTTCACAATAACATTCTGTATGGGAGTACGTAGCCGCTTTTTGATGAAATGTAAACTTTTTTTTATAAACAATTCACTGCTTTTATGGCAAGAAATCGATTTATTTCCTTCGAAGTGCGCTATTTTTTCAAAATATGAAAGCAAATTTCTAGGTAGTCTCATAGCTAGTAATATATAACTCATCATTTTTTTGGTTCTTGTTCCAGGTCTTATATTTTACGAGAAAACCGTTCTCCCGTGAAGCTTTTTGTAAAAAAAACACGTTTTTCTAAATGGTCTGTATCGCCGCTATTTTGAGTTCGAGTTTGAGATCTTTTCTCGCTTTTGCGTTTTTTTTTCCGAACCGTCATGAGGAAATTATGAATCGGCGGATATTTCGACGTTTCATATCACGATCGGTCTGTCGTGAGGTTAGAAACTCATCCGACCACTTTCACCTCGTTGACCAATATATTACTATATATGTAGGTGCCGCTGCACCCCAGCGCCATCACTTCGGGACATTGTCGGGGGCGCTTTTTTCAGCGCCTTTGCATTGCCGCTCAACCTCCTGGTATCTAGGCTCCATGTGTGCAACGGTGGAAGTATTGATGAGGAGAAATATAAGAACTTTTGGCATTTAGGGAAGAAACATTTGTTGCAGAAAGTAAAATTACCGGCATTGTATTGTCTGGTGATAAGATAGAAGACTGCCGATTAGTTTCAAGGAAGGCAACGATTGTAACGATGAATGAAGGAACACGAAAAAAAAAGTACAAAGACAAGAAATATTTGCGATGGAAAAGAAGAAAATTTACACTGGAATTTCTTAAGGTGTCAACGCGTCTTCCCGGGCCGAAAGATTGCCCTTTTTTATTAAAGGAACAAGAGGTAAGTGAAGAAGTATATTCATGCAAATTACGATAAATACCAAACGATGGGTTCTGTTGTCTTATGAAATGCGCCCTTAATGAAATTGCCGGGGCAAAAATGTCGAAGTGGAAAGTGAAAATTGAATTTTTTTTACAGCATTGCAGACTTTCTTTTGAAAAGAACAATGCAGCGTGTCTGATAACATCCTATAAGTATAAAATTCATGCCGTGTTATTTAATCGTATCGTGAAAAAGGACTTGTCGCATGAATTCATCTTTGTAAGAACGAGTTGATGAAAAAACGTTTCCCAGTACCGGTACTGAGGGAAAATAATAATTTGAAAATGCGCAGAGACGATTGAGCCTGGGTCCGTTACCAACTGAAATGTTAACATGATGTACACCATGTATTGTAAGGGCGCACATCGTTAACGTTGCAGAACATGTTACTTTGTTTGCAGTCACATGGAGATTCCACAGAGAGTACTTGCAGTGCTGGAACGTCCGAATTACCGGTATCAAATGCGAAAGAAGCTTGCTCCGCACGGAATGAAGAAAAAAACAACGAATGCCATGACATCGACGCTAAAGATGAAGAAGATGCGGAAACTATTATCGCTTCGTCTTCTGCTGATGATGGTAATGGTGAGGACATGAATTTATATATCGCCGATCTGAACGGTGTCCCTGCGAGCCAAATTATCAGCGAAGACGACGAAGACGAGGTCAATGGCGAAGATGACAACAACGGTTGCAACGATGATGACAGCGACGACGGTGGCTGGCGTGATGGTGATGAAAGTAGCAACGACGACGACGATGACGATGGCGGAGACGGGGGCGGTGGTGGTGGTGACGGCGAAAACAATGACGGCATCGACGAAGAAGATGATGAAGACATAAGTGCTTTCTCCATTGAACAAGGACCTCTGATGACCTTAAGACCGGATGTACGAGAAAACCATTTTCTCTGGATAATGATGGCAGAAGCTAGTCGATACAACTTGAGTATCGAAGCAACTTTAGGGATAATAAGGGGAATAAAGAAACTTTCTAACCACAACACCCTACCGTCAACGAAAAAGACTCTGTGGAAAAGAGTTGGGAGGAAGGAAGAGACAACGCAAGAACGTCACATGTACTGCAAGATGTGTAAAGGTATAGTAGGAATAGGGAAGGTACCACAAGAGGACTGTCCGTGCGGAATTTCGGGGCCAAACAAAGAATCGTCTTTGGTATCGTTCTTTATAAAATTGGACGTGAAGAAGCAATTGCGACGGATTTTCCAGACACGAAATATAACTCAACTCCTAAATTATCGGAATACGCGGCAAAAAATCAATCCAGAAGGAATAGAAGATGTTTTCGATGGAAGATGCTACAAACAGTTGCAGAAGGAAGGTCGTTTTTTGAACTCGAATTGGAATTTTTCATTAACTTTGAATACGGACGGATGCCAAGTAGGGAAATCTTCAAAGCAGACCGCGTGGCCGGTATTACTAATGCTGAACGAACTTCCACACCATGCGCGAAAACATTTCATTATCATAGCGGGAATTTGGGTCGACGAGGATCAACCGAGCTTTGAGGTATACATGGAACCGATAATTTCAGAACTGCAGGATTTGTATATTACCGGTATTAGATGGAGTCCTGATGGAAACGGGGAAGTGACCAGTAAATTTGTTACCACGATTTGTACTCTCGATTCGCCTGCCAGAGCGAAGTTGCTAAGTACTATTAGCTACAATGGTAAATATGGATGTAATTTTTGTTATGCGACCGGAACAAGAATGGAGAATGGTTCCAGGAAATATGCGATGGAAGAAATAATAGATCGAACGGATCAACAAATTCGTAGGCACATGGAGGAAGCACAACGCACCAGAATAAGGCAGATGGGTTTGATAGGACAATCGACGTTGAGATACTTACCACAGTTTGATCTGCGACTCGGAGTTGTGGTCGACTCGATGCATTGCATTGACATTGGCGTTGTTAAGAAATTGACACACATGATCGTCTTCGAGCCGCTGCCAGATATGGAACAAACGAGCGCAAGAATGCAACGAATAATTGACGTACGTTTGTCGATGATTCGAACACCGAGCAGTATTGCCAGAAAACCAAAATCTATAAAACTTTTCAAATTGTGGAAGGCCAGCGAGTGGCGCAATTGGCTGTTGTATTATTGTACGGTATGTTTGGACGGGCTGATCCCCGAGAGGTACTTGACTTTATTTACAACTCTGTCGGACGCTATGCACACGCTGAACGGTGACACATTCACAAGTGAAGAACTGGAAATCAGTACCGTGTTGATAAATGACTTCGTTGCGAAGTACGAAGAATTATTTGGAATTGAGCACATGACAACGAACATGCACCTCCTGCGACATCTGCCACGTTCCGTTAAATGTTGGGGACCGGTATGGGCGCACAATTGTTATGCATTTGAAAGTTTCAACAGCCGCATATTGAAGTCACTGAACAGCAGTACCGGTAGACAAGTGCAAATAGTGAATAGATATTTAATGACGGATTTCGTAAGAAACGTCCGCAGCGATCCGATAGCAAACGTTTTGACGAAAAGAATAGTAAAAGAAATTACAAATTCCGCCAAAAAAGTGCAAAACCGCAATGACGACGATTACGAAGATTTTTATAATTTCAGAGGCTACGGGAAAAGTACAACGCGAGACTTGTTCGGGTGGGAACGAAACATATTGGCCGAGGAAAGACTGAGGTGCTGTCGGAAAATAACTGTTTTCGGAAAAGCCATTTTTAAAGGAACAATGTACACGAGCAGAGATACCGATAAAGAGTATACGCGCAGTTGCGACAAGTTCATTTTTACGAAAAAGGGCGAACTCGCTGAAATAATAAGAATTGTCACGTTTATAACAAACGAAGGAGATGAAATTAACGGATTCTTCGTATCGTGGTTTGAAAAGACCGATGATGAACCTTCGAGCAGACAGATGCACAGTTTACGCATTTCAAGAAGAGGATTTCTCAAAGTGCAAGACGTACGACTACCGGCGATAATAATAAAAAAAAATGCGGTGATATACGGGATAAAAATTGCTAATACTTGGGAAACCGATTAGGACGGCGTACTGAATACCAAACAAAAAGAAATCGACCGCGGACGCAACGTCGTTTTAACTTCAGTGGTTAGGGATGACTCCTTCCAAGAAACAGCTGTTGATGAAACGAAATGTAATTATTGACAAGTACACGCGACGTATCGCAGCGTCCCGTAACCGTGTACACTTCACTTAAGAATATATTTACGTTGAAGTTTATAAAGTTATTGAATTCCCTACACGTAACAATGAACAGTCTGTTGACGCAATGTCGTTTTTAATTGAGAGTGTGAAAAGGATACAGGTTAAAGAATTAACACGACACGCTTTTATTGTAGAAACGATTATTTAATTCTTTATTTCATTATCAAAGGGTGAAAAAACTCATTGCAAATGTAATCTTGCTTGATGGAATTGCCTGATAATAATAATACGAAGTATTGAATCAACAGTTACAGTAATTCTTGTAAGCCGTCGATAAAGCGTTTGGAACTTGAAAAATCTGAGTATATCGCTAAGAAATACAGTTTGCACAGCAGATAAAGCGCAGCATTCGTGGAAAATCACACCGTATCTTTAACAAAGATCAAGTTATTGCCAATACTCTTTTTGACAGACCAAGTTCGAGTTTGTACACGATGGCGAGATTTGGAAAAAAGTTTAATTTATATTGAGCGGTAAAGAAATACGGTTGGAAATTAAATATACACTCTTCAAGACAAAGAACACAGGAAATACGATTGAAAATACTCTCTGTATGTATATGAAAAAAAAATTGTATGACGGAAAGAAAAATATAATAGCTTCTGATGCCATTTCCCTAAAGATCCCAAAATCCCTTCCTTGTGTTCAGTTTCATCCCATTTTTTATTTATGTTATGGTCTCTGAGATATTAAAAAGAAATGAAAGATAATCACGACCGGAGCAACTCGATTGTAGCGACCACCGAGCGGGGCCGCGAGAATGAAAATACCGGTAAAAATTAGACGTAGCGATAATGAAAATACCGGTAAAAATTGGACTGGTAGCGAGAATCGAGTGGGGCCGCGAGAAGCGAATAACCATCCCAAATAATACTGGTAGCGAGAACCGAATAACCATCCAAAATAAAAGTCGTAGCGAGAATCGAGCGGGGCCACGAGAACCGAATTAACCATGCAAAATAATACTGGTAGCGAGAATCGAAAATCATCCAAAATAAAAATCGTAGCGAGAATCGAGCGGGGCCACGAGAATCGAATTAACCATGCAAAATAAAACTGGTAGCGAGAATCAAGCGGGGCCGCGAGAATCTAATAACCATCCCAAATATTACTGGTAACGAGAATCGAGCGGGGCCACGGGAACCGAATAACCATCCCAAATAATACTGGTAGCGAGAATCGAGCGGGGCCGCGAGAACCGAATAACCATCCACAATATGACTGGTAGCGAGTAACCAGCGGAGCAGCGAGAACCGAACAACCATCCAAATTATAACTGGTAAGTGGGGTTGACCAATCTATTCTTGAATCGCGCGACTTTACATGAAAAGTGTCGCACCAATCAAAATTTGGCTCAATGTTTTCGACCTTACCACTTTGTAAAATCGCACAACCCGCTAGGGATCTTCGGAAAAAGCCGAGCGTGGTCGAAGTTTCCCGACCGCGCCTTCGGCAGCGACACCAATACATGGACGCTGAGCACATTCATGTGCAGCCAAGCCGAAACGAAGGCTTCGATGGAAAAAGCAATCTGAGCATCACTCGCGCGTGACTTCGCCGTTGATGATTTCAATGCTTATTTAGCTCTTGATTCTTTGCGTTATTAATATATACAAGAAATGTATCCCGCACTCTGCTCGCTTATTTTTTTAGTTTATACGTTAATTTAAATATAATAATAAATCTAAATTAAAACTTATTCATCTTCTAAAAAATTATTTACGCTTTACTCACACCCGTCCTTATGCCAAATAAATTATAATTCATAAAAGTAAGCGAAAATATAGTAGTAGTAGTTTATTCCACATATATACCCTTGCGGGTTTTTACAACCTCCCATCTGTTCTTCAGTTCCTTTATACATTTAAAATATTTTTATTTCGTGTTTCTCCTGGTCTTCTCGCCCTCGCTCCTCTGCCCTTTTCCTTGCTAGCTTCTCAAACTGTCTTACTACCTCGCATATTTCTTCCACTAATTCCTAATTTCCCATCCTGCTGCTATTCCACCCTCCTGTTGTTCCGCCCATCGTTGAAATTTCTTTGCGGCGTCATCCTCATTTTGCGTTATTGCCTCCTCACATTCCCATATGTGCGCCAAGGTTTCCTCTTCTCTCCTGCACACTCTGCACCGCGTGTTTCTGAAACCCTTTTCCTTCTCCTTCCCCACGCTTCCACACCTCATTCTTGCCCATATTTCTCTGATTTCTCCCCTCACCTTTCCTGTCTCCCAATACTCTGCTATCCCTACCTCTTTCTTCCTGTCTTTATATTCAATACAGTATCCTGACGTCTGAATTTTCCCCCAGTCTCTCTGTATTTCCTGGTCCGTCATGTTTTGCACTGCCTTTCTTGTCTTCCTTGCCCATTCCTCTTTGTTACTTCTCCTTAATGTATCTCCTATCTGTCCCTCTCCTGCCTGGTTCATGGCTCCTTCCATTTCCCGTTCCCATTTAGTCGCGATTCCGTTCTGCATCCCTCTCGCCTCCTCTCTCAGGCATTTTTTGGGCCAACGCTCCTCTTTCATTCCTATAACCTTCCCTATATAATCTGCCGCTCTTTTTTTCATCACAATTTCTATTCCCTTGAATCCTGCTTCTATTTTCCAGATGTAGTTGGGCGTGTTCCTCCGTAGTCCCATCGCCATCTTGGTGTATCTTGCGTGCAGTCTCTCTATTTTTTCTCTCCTTTTCCATCCCCAGACCTCTACCCCGTACAGTAGTCCGCTTCTCGCTATCGTTTCTGTTATCCGCAGCCTTTCCCGCAGGTGCCTACCCTTGCTCTCTTTGCGATCCCCCATGCCCCGTTTATTAATATCTAAGTATTTGTATTCCGACACTACATCGAGCCGTCTTCCGTTGATCTCCCATCCTGCCTCCTTCTTCTTTCTTCCCCCCTTTTTGAATACCATGACCTTTGTTTTTTCCGTGTTCACTTCAAGCTTGTTCTTTTCCGCGTACCTTTCCAAAACTTTCAGCATCTCCCGCAATCCTTCTCCCGTGTCCGCCACCAGTACCACGTCGTCGGCGAACTTCAGTGCGTAGATTTTTTCTCCTCCGATTACCGTCCATCCTTCTTTCTTCCTCTCCCATTTTAGCTCCATGTCCTCAATATACCAATTCAACAGCGTAGGGCTCAGTGCACATCCCTGTCGGACTCCTCGCGTCGTCCTGAATTTTCTTGAAATTCCCTCCCCCGTTATTACCTCGTTCTGCATTTCCCTGTAGATTTCTTTGATAATTCCCAGCAGCTTTCCTTTTACTCCTGCCTTCACCAGCTTCCCCATCATGATCCCCCTTTCCACTGAGTCGAACGCTGTTCGGAAGTCCACGAACGCGGCGTATAGCTTCCCTCCTTTTCTTTTAAGGCTGTTGTTGACCAGTGCGTTTAGCATAAAGATATGATCCCGTGTTCCTCTTCCCTGCCTGAAACCTGCTTGTCCTTCTCCTAACAGCATTTTTCCTTCCAGCATGTTCCTTAGCCTTTTGTTCGCTATGTTCGTCAATATCTTGTATCCCACATCAATTAAAGTTATACCCCTGTAGTTTTTTGCTACTGCCGTGTCTCCTGCTTTATGGATGGGGGATTCTTCCGGTTTCCCATCCTCTTGCGAGTTTTCCGTCTCTCCATAACTCCTCCATTATTTCGCTCAGCTCTTATCTTCCTTCTTCCGGTAGCCACTGGTACAGCTCTGTTGCCAGTCCGTCAGGCCCCGCTGCTTTCCCCTCCTTCATTTGTTTCAGTACTTGTTTGACTTCTGTCTGTTGTATATCTCTGTTTTCTCTTTCCTCCATCAGCCTCTCTATCTCCCTTATCCCGTTGGGTCGTTCCTCGCTTTCTCCCTCCGTATTCTCGTCCGTTCTCTTGAATTCCGCCTCTTCCCCCTCATCCCCTCCGCACCCTAACAACTCTCGAAAATGCTTCACCCATTCCTTCTTCGATATTTGGCGGTTGTTTCCACCCGATTTTCTCGTCCTAAATGGCCTCAGTGCTCTCCATAGCTCTGTCGGATGCTTGCTCCTGTTAACCGCCTCCCATTTCTCCTTCCAGTGGTTCTCTCTCTCCTCCTTTTTTATTTTCTTCAACACTCTTCTCGCCTTTCTCAGTCTTTCTCTCTCCTCTTCACCTGTTGTTTCCAAGTATTCTTTCAGCCTCTTCCATACTACCCCCTTCTGTTCTCTGACTTTCCTACTTAAGCCCTTCCCTTCTATCCCCTTATCCCCTACCCATTTATACATCCCTACGTCCTCCGCCGCTTCCCTCATTGTTTCCACTAGTGTGTCCCATCTGTCTCTTCCTTCCCTCTTTTTTCTTTTGTACTCCATATTACATGAAACTTTTCTGCGTATCGCTCTCCTAGCTCGTCTTTCCACACTATCTTTTTCTCCAATTTCTCCTTTTGTTTCGTTTTTCCCGTTTGCTTCTCTCCTTCCTGTAGCCGCTCCCTCCTCCCTAATGTTAAAACGATTGGCAGGTGATCCGATTCCGCTCTCTGTTTTATCCTTAGTTCTCTAATCAGTCTCTCCGCTTGCATGTTTACCAATACGCAATCGATTACCGACCCTCCCCCCCTGGTCCCCTACGTATGTTAAGTTCCCCTCCCTGTCACCCACCCGCCTACCATTCGCTACCTCCAGTCCGTTCTCTCTACAAAAGTTTAGCAGTTTCGTTCCCTCTGCGTTCTTTGTTTTTTCTTTGGACCTTCTCTCGTTGTCTTTCTCGTCCGTACCGACTGATTCTACCTGATCTTCTCCGATCCGTGCATTGAAGTCTCCCATTATTACTATACCCTCCCCCCGCTCTTCTGTCTCCTCTACTACCCTCTCCAGTTCATCTTCGATTTCGTTGAGGCTTTTGTTATATATTGTGACTATCGTTCCTTTCTCCTCTTTATCTCTCCTCAGTTGCATCCCCCTCATGACCAGTCCCCCTTTCCACTCTACTATTTTTCCCTCCCCTAATATTCTTTTTCTTATGCCTATTAGTTGCCCTCCCTTTGCCCTACCTCTCCTTTTCTCTCTCACCGCTGCCTTTGTAGCCCATACAAAGTCCCGGTCCAGATTGTTTAACACTTTTTCCTCTCCCCCCTTCTCTAGCCAGGTCTCCTACACCGCGATGACGTCCATTTCCCTCAGCCACTCCCAGGCCTCGAACACCTTCGAGTCCTCCAACTCGAGTTCCAAAGCTGGAACTCCAGCCACGTTCCAGCTTACTGCGCGTACTTCGCGCCATACCACTCCGTCCTTCGTCGTTGGTTCCTTTGATGAAACCCCGGCCGCGTTTCTCTTGTCGTCTCCGTCTACTTGTCGCTGGCTTCCTCCAGATCGCCTTTTCCAATTTCGCGTTCCAATTTCTCCAGCTTCCGTCGACCTGCACCTTAAGGTATCCCACTCGTACTTCTCTCCCTTCTTGCTTTAGGATTCTTGCGTACTCCTCGATCCAACTTTGTACGTCCCTCTCCCTTTCTGTCGTGTCCTCTCGTATTGTTGTTTTCCCTGTCGCCCTCGATCCAGTTCCTCTCATTATTTTGATTTTGTTTTCCATGGATACTGTTTGTATCAATATTCCCTCTTTAATTTCTCGCCATTTTTTGAACCAAGGCTTTATTCCCGTCTTTTCCCATACTGCCTTTTCGATGTCCCACACCGGTCCGTGTTCTGATCTGTGGACTCCTTGTATTACTATATTCTTTTTCCTTCCTCTTCTCTCCTGCCCTTCTCTCTCCCATTCTCGCTCGTTCAGTCTTCTCGGGTTTTTCCTTCTTATTTGTCTCTTCCTTTCGTGGTCCTTTTGATTTGCTCTTGTTCTTCTTGTTACTTCCGTCCACTCCTTTTTCGTTCGCTGTGTATCCATGATATCTTGGCTCTCCCATCCATTTCCTCCGTATTGGCTTTCAGTCTAATTCGTTCTGGTTTTCGTCCCATCGCGTTTCTTGTGCTACCGTTTGCCCCTCTTTTCTTTCCTCTATCTGTCTACTTTTTGAGTACTCGACGCTCTGTAGCCTCTTGGCCATGTTCTCGTTTTCCTGCACGAGGTTTCCAATCAATTCTTCTTGTTCTTTGAACCGCTCGTTCCATCTCTCCTCTTTGTCCTTTTCATCCCTATTTCCGTCCTGCGACTGTCCTCTGCCCATTTCTCTCATTACCTCTCTTACGGCATCCTTTAAAATAATTATGGTTTTTGTCTTCCATTGCTCCTCCCATTTATCTGTCCATCTTTGAACTGCTGCCTCCAGTTTTTCTTCTACTCTATCGGTAATTTCCCTTGCGCATCCCTCTCGCCCACCGCGCCCCTCTTCAGCGTCCTCGCTGTACGCTCCCTCCTCTGACCGTCCTCTTCCTCCTCTCTTTCTTCGTCCGCCCCCTCCAGTATTCTAATAGCGACCTTGCGCATTGCACTTTCCTTTTTTTGACACCTAGTGCCCCCTCCGGTCGTCCTCGTCTTCTCTTCCCTGTCATCGTGATTTCTCCCGTTGACCCCTGCTCGCTGAGTCCCACCGCTTTTGGGGTTTCTCCGTCTGCTCCCGTCGCGAGCGCCGCCGGGGTCCAGTTGTCCTCTGCTACCTGGCTCTCCCCGCGATCGGTAACTCCGGTGCCTACTGTGCCTGCGTAGTCCTTCTTTTCCCGTTTACCCGACGCGCTGCAATACCCTATTCCGTCCGGACGTCCCATGGCTGCCGTGGTCACCTCTCTGAAATTGGCTTGCCCCCGCTCTTCCAGCTTCCGTGTAGATGTCGCTTTCTTCGTCGCAGTTTTTCCTACCACTGTAGCCTTCTTCCAATTCCTTCATCTCTGCGCCTGCTCTTTTCCCTAACCACTTTTCTACTTTCTCTATTATTCCTCTATGTTCCGCTGACCCTCCTTCCCTCCCTCGCACTTCTTTCCGAGTCCTATGCTTCCTCCTCACCCTCCACGACTTAATCTTTATCACTCGTACGATAGACGTCAAGCGGAAATATATTTATATTCGTATTGTTACATTAATTCTCACACTTTCATCAAGCGATAAAGCATTATCCCCAAAAACAAGCCAATCATCCATCCGGCCACGAATCGTAAGTACCAGAAAGTGCACATATTCTACAAGCGATGAGTTTTTTCTCCAAATTTTTTATAATTTCTCATATTTTAGTCATATTTGAGATTTTCGGAGAAAAAAAGATTTAAAACAGATTCAAGTACTGGTCTATTTCCCAAAAATACATTTTTTTTTACTGAAAATGCATGATTTCTCATTTTTTCCCCGGAAATTTCTCTTTTTCCTATGACCTGAGTGAACGGCTGCGGAGATATTCGAAGAAAAGTTAAAGATGAAAAGCAATGAGATTTTCGTAAGAAAAACTTATTATTATTTTTTTTCCGGAAATTTCCCTTTTCCTATTACCTGAGTGAACAGCTGCGGAAATATTCGGAGAAAATTTGAAGATGAAAAAAAAAATTCAAAAAAAAACTTGCTATTTTTTTCCGAAACTTTTTCTTTTTCCTATTGAGTAAACGGCTGCGGAGATATTCGGAGAAAAGTTATAGATGAAAAAAATAAGATTTTCGTAAAAAAAACTTATTACATTTTTTTATCCCTCATAATTCTGAGAAATAATAAATTTCCGAAATTTTTGCAAACATTATTTTCCTTACGGGGTAACACCACTGAAACGACCTGCCACGAAGCGTTTTAGACAAATAATACTTGTGGTATTCTGTATTCTTTTATTCCTCATTATATAACGCTTTGCGTTTTTTATATCCCGCCCACATGTTTTCTTGTTTACAGTTGCTCTTACATGCTAGTCCTTATATCTAATGCCTTAAGCCGCCATTGGTCTCATCAATGACTGGTAGTTTAACTTTTAAAACTATTTGCCGCAGTATATTGCCCTCCTCTTGCTAGCCTACCGAATTCCCTTACGTAGTAGCATATTTCCTTCAGTATTTCCCCTTTTAGCGTTTCGACCCACCAGTTTCTTAAATTTTCTCCTTCTCTTTCCTCTCTCCATCTGTCCACCGCGTTCACCCAGTTCTTGTTAATTTTCTCCCTTGCTTTCTCACATTTTCAAATGTGTTCCAGTGTTTCTTCTTCCTTTCCACATACTCCGCACATCCAGTTTCCATACCCCTTTTTCCCCGCTTTTTCTATGTTACCACACCTGAGTCTTGCCTATTATTCCTTCACAGTTCCTGCCGTCCCCTCCTCCTCCCAGTATTTTTCCCTTTCTGGCTTCACTTTTATCTCCTTGTAGTCCTTACTGAACGTGAACCTGTCTATACCTTCCCAGTCTTTTTGGATATCTTAATCCCTTTTTTTTCCACACCTTCTTCTAAGATCTTCCTGATTTCCCTTATACTTCTTCCATCTCTCATCAGCTTTAGAATCCTCCCTTCCCCTACCTCCTGCATCGCATCCCTCAGTTCTCCTCCCCATTTCGACGCGTTCCCATTTAATATATTCCTGATTTCCTCTCTTAGGCAAATCTTTGGCCATCTTTCATTTCCCATGTCCATTACCTGTAGCAGATAGTCGCTAGCTCGTCACCTTGCCTCTACCTGCATGCTCCTCTTATCTACTTCCATCTTCCATAAATAGTTTGGCGTATTTTGTGCCACCCCTATCGCCATCTTGACATATCTACCTTGCAGCTTCTTACTTCTTCTCTCCTTTTCCACCCCGAAATTTCCACCCCGTATAAAACTCCCGCCTTCGCCAGCGAGTCTATGAGCTGCAACCTATATTTGAGTCCGTCTATTTTGGCCCTTTTCAGCACCCCCCACACCGCATTCGCTGCTTTTTTCGCCTTTGCCACCACCATATTCAGATGTTTTGTCATGGAGTTTCTCGATGAGAACCAAAATCCTAAATATTTAAACTCCTTTACTACCTTTAATTTCTCCCCTTTGTATTTCCATTCTTCCGTTTTTTTCGTCCCCCCTCCCCTTTTAAACACTATGATCTTTGTTTTTTCTACATTGACTTCCATCTTTGTTTCTTTCTCAAAACTTTCCAGACCCCTTAGCATACCCTCCAATCCCTCTTCCTTCTCCGCCACCAGAGCTATGTCGTCGGCATACTTCAGTGCGTAAAACTTTTTTCCGCCCATAACTGTCCCTCCCACACATTTTTCCTCCCATTCCTTATCGATGTCATCCAGTGTCAAGCCAAACAGAGTCGGGCTTAGTGGACATCCTTGTCTTACCCCTTTACTCGTTACAAATTGCTCCGACATTCCCTCTTTTGTTATTACCTCATTTGTCGTCGCCTCGTGTCATCCCCCTTATCATTTTGTGCATTTCCCTTTGATCCCTTTCTCCCAAAGTTTCCTAAGCATTATTCGTCTGTTGATCTTGTCGAACGCCGCCTTGAAGTCGACAAAAGCAACATACAGCTTCCCCCCTTTCCCCTCAGTTTATTATTGATAAGGGCATTCAGGACGAATATGTGGTCTCTCGTTCCCCTGTTTGCCCTAAATCCTGCCTGACTCTCCCTCACAATTTTTTCTCTCTCCACCCACCTATTAACTCTTTTGATCATTATTCCCGCCAAGATTTTGTATCCTACGTTTAATAATGATACCCCCCTGTAGTTCCTTACGTTCTCCGCATCCCCCGACTTGTGTAATGGGAAGATTCTCGCCGTCTCCCACTTTACCGGCATCTTCCCTTCCCTCCAGATACCGTTCAATATCTTCCATATTTCCTCTTTCGCTTTGATCGACAGATTCTTTACGAATTCCGCTGTTATCCCGGCCTCCCCCGCCGCCTTTCTGCATTTCAACCTCCTTAGCGCCTTCCATACCTCTTCCTTATCAACCTTTCTGTTCCACTCCGAACTTGTCTCCCGAGGGTCGTCCTCTTCGTCCTCCCAGGGTTCTTTTTCCCTCTCCTCTCCATTTATTTCTTGTACCTGCCCTTCTTTTGCTTCGCCCTCTTCTCCCATTAGTTTCTTAAGGTGCACCACCCACTCCTTTTTCCTAATGTTAGCCCCTTTTCTCCTCTTAACCCTAAACTTTTTTACTGCCTTCCACCACTCCGTCATGTTTTTACTCTCCCTGTCCTTCTTCCATCTTCCCTCCATCCACTCCTTTTTCTCCCGTTCTCTTAGCTCCCTCCACTTTTTCCTTTCCTCCCTCAATTTTTTCTTGGATCCTGTGTCCCTTTTTTTTACAAATTTCTTTGATGCTCTCCATAGATGTTTCCTTTGTTCCCTTCCCTCTTTGCTAAGCCAATTAGAACCCTTCAAATTTACTTTGACTTTCTTTACCATTCCTGTGGCCGCCGCTCCCTTCCATATTACTCTCTTCAATTTTTCCCATCTCTCGTTCGTTGTGCTCCCTTCTTTTTCATTCTCCCTCGCTTCCTCCGTTTCCTCCTCGTACGCTTTGTTTTCTTCCTCCTTCCATCTAAGTCTTGCCTCGCTCCTCTGTACCCTTCCCCTCTTCCGCCCTTTGCTGCTTCTCCCCCCCCCCCATCCTTGCAGAGAGAAGATCACTGGTAGGTGGTCTGATTCTATTCTTGGAGTTACTTTGGTCGTGCTCACTAACCCTTCCTCTTCATCCTCCAACCATAATATTAAGTCCAATATCGATCCCTTCCCCCCCCCCCCCGCTCCATTTCCCACGAACGTGACTCTGCCCTCTTCGTCCCCTCTCACCCTCGCATTCATAACCGTTAACCCCATGTTTCCACAGAAACTCAATAATTTGTTGCCTACCGTGTTGACCACCTCGTCCTCGATCTCCTTTCCCATGCCACCCCTCCTGTCTTCTCGCATTCTGCGATTGCAGCACATGTTCCGATTCTCGCATTCAGGTCTCCCGCCACTACGATCCCTAATCCTTCTTCCACTCCTCTCTCTATGCATTCCCTCAAGGGGCTCTCGAGCTCCTTCATTCCAACACTGTTGTACACCTCTATAATCCATATGCTTTTTCCCAGTCTGTTCCTTCTTATTTTTATCACCATTCCATATTTCCAATCCTCTACCTCACAGTTTCCACTTATTTCTTTTTTTATTCCAATTAGGTATCCCCCGCTCGCCCTCCCTCTTCTTTTTCCCCGCACTGCTTCCTTTACCCACCAATTGTACCTTTTTCCTACTCTACTTAACGCATTTTCTTCCCATTTTCTTCCCATCCACGTCTCTTGTAATAATATCACATCATATCTTTCCAGAAAGTCGCTCGCCTCTATCGCATTCTTCATACCCGCCACATTCCACGATACAACTTTATAATCTCCCTTTCTCTCATTATCCTCGAAAAAAACTCTCTCATTCACCAATTGCCCCTCTCGTTCCACCCAGTACCACCATTCTCGGTTCACCAACATTTTGCCGTACCCTACCCTTGTTGTTTGCCCCTACCTTCTTTTCCGATCCACTTCTCTCACAATCCATCTCTTCACTTCTCGTTTTCTGTGTGTCAGGTCGTCCTTGATCGAAATTCCTGATCCCTGCAGTTTTCTAACCTGTTTTATTACCCGTATTTTTTCGCCCATCGTTTCGAATGTTACCACTGGCCCCCCGCCTTCCTTTATGACCTTACCTATTTTGATCCCCAAACCCAGCCTCGTACTTATCATTCGACTCACATTCTGTGCAATTTTCCACTCGCTCCCGATCGCATTCACGCCCCGCACTTTTACATTCTACTTCCGCCGGCTTCTTTCTTGGCATTCCGCTCTCCATTCTCCTTCACCCATCGGACCTGGACGTCGTGGCCCGCTCCCTTGCCGGCGAATCTCTCTCCCCCCGTTTTCCTTCGGTGTCTCTCTCAGTCGGTGAGATACCGGAGATGCCGAATTGCTGCTTCCATTATCGTTTGCTTCTACTTCCCCCTGCCTTCCTCGCCTGCCTTCTCCTCCTCTCTTCCTGTTCCTCGCCTTCTCCCATGTCTCTTCTCCGCTTGGTGTCGATATCTCTTCCCTTCGTTCTGCTCTTTCCGTGTTGTTCTCTTGCTGAGTCTCGTGCACCTCTTCTTCTCTGCCTTTCTGTCTCCCGCGCTCTTCGAATCAGCGATTCTCTTCCGGTTCTGACCCACTTCGGGTCTCCCTGGGCCTCGTTTTCCTCTCCCGTTCGCCGTCTCGTTGTTGTTATTCTCGGCGAATTGTTCTTCCCGATCTTGCCAGCTACCCCTGTTTCTTTCTTGGTTTTCCCCATTCTTTATTACTTCTTCCAATTCCATTGCCCTCTTTTTCCATCCGTACAGGCCCTTCGTTAATTCCTCCTTTTCCTCATTCCATTGTACTGCCTCTCTGTATGCCTTCAACTTCCATTGCTCCGCCTCTCCCAGCAACTCTTTAATTATTTTGTTAATTTCCTCGCATCTGCACGGAAGCGGCGCAATCTCCTTCTTCGGTTCCTCTTTTATTTTCCAAAAACCGACACTTAGTATTTCCCTAAGTCGTTCCTCCAAATGTCTCGTCCCTTCCTTCGGGCTGTCAGCGTTCTTTTCTTTCTCCGTACTCAGTGTCCCCGTTCCTTTTCTTCGTGGCGTTGTCGTGGTTGCTCGCCCGTCGCGTTCACTTCGTCCTTCTTCGCTGCTATTTTTAAAGTGTCTCCCTTTTCCACGCCCATTTCCATACTTTTTCATGGCGAGTGCATTAGTTTGTTCCTCGTCTCAAACGCAACATTCTCGCTTCCTCCCTTGATAAAGAACCGGTCTATAATACCGACCGGTTCTGTGCGTTTGCCGCTAGCTACTTTCCTAGGCCTTCCTCGCCCCTTCTTTCCTGCTTCTTTTCTCCCTAGCCCCACGCTGGTGCCCTCTCCGCTGCTTTCCGGTACCTCCGCTAGCTCCTCACCGCCTCGTGCATAACCTCTTCGCTCCACGCTCGGTTTTTCTCACACGGGTTTTCCACAAAAAAAAACTTTGTCCCCCACTTTGCTTTCACTCCCACGCCGTCTCGGTTTGCCACTCTGTCTCCTCACCTCACTCGTTCGTCCCACTTCGCTGACAATTCTACTTTTTTGTTTATTCCGTTCGAACTCACTGCAGCTCCGGTCTGCCTGGTACGCGTTCCCAACCGGAAGTCCAATACTTGGGGTAAGTATTAAGCATATATTGAAGTATATTGAAAAAAAAAATTTATGGGAAAATATTACAAAATGGCGACACTGCAGCAAATTCTTCCGAGGCATGTTGAACTTAAGGAGCTGTGCGGCACGCAGTATAACTTGTGCCAATTTTAATCTGGACAAAATAATTTTTTTTAATTAAATCTAGATGAGTGTAGCTAGTGAACCACCTAGGGGATTTTAGAAATATTGATTTTTGAGTAATTGCCGAGTATTTGACTAAAAATGTTCAATTTTTTTTAAAGACAGTTATTTGTTAATAAATATTGTTTAAATTAACTTATCGAAAATCCCCTACGTGGTTCAGTAGCTGCACACATGTAGACTTAATAAAACAATATTCTTTTTTTTTAGATTAAAATTGGCACAGTTATACTGCGTGCTGCAGAGCAGGGTTACAAATAATGCACTACTTTTTGTAATGCATTACCGTTTTCATTACCCATTACTTTACATTTTGTAATGTGAAAAATTTCCATTACTCGTTACATTGGATTTTGTAATGTAAACAATTACATGGATGGATGGATGGATGGATGGATGGATGGATGGATGGATGGACGGATGGATGGATGGATGGATGGATGGATGGACGGACGGACGGACGGACGGACGGACGGACGGACGGACGGATGGATGGATGGATGGATAAAATCTTGTTGATAAAATCTTCGAAACTACTGAACCGCTCCTTAAGAAATTTTAACCACATATTCTTCACAACTGAAGCTATAGCGCATATGAAGGATTTTTTAAATTTTAATATTTACTATTTTTTGCCAAAAACGGTAAGAAAAACCCGTTTTTTTCTTTTTTCGGAAAATCTCCGCCATTTTGTTATTTTTGCATATCTTAAAAATCATTTGATATGCGCTGTAGCCATCAACATACTGAATCTAAAACCGTTTGATTCTTTTGTTTCGGATGATCCATCTCCAAGATTTCATCAACAGCACAGACCTACATTTTTTAGGAAATTTTTTTGATTACCATTTTCATCTATAAGTAGTTACTTAAGTAAATATATATTTTTTAAATGTATTTCGACAGTGTATTTACTAAGTGTAACAACTTTTATATCAATATCTGTAATACAGGGTGCGCCAGAGAAACTTACTTATTTGAAAGGTCAATAAAAACAAAAGTACTTCAATTATTGTTTAAAATTTTTTTTTTTTGAGAATACAATATCCCAATTTTTTTTTCATGCAGTCTTGAAAATGACATCGGATAAATGGCGACCCCCATTGTGCATACACTGATGAAGTCGATTTTTGAAATTCGTATCCACTCTTTGCAGCATATCAATCGGTATGTTGGCAATGGCGTCGCGAATGTTGTTCTTGAGGTGTGCAATGGTCCGTGGTCGATCGACATAAACCATAGATTTCAAATAACCCCATAAAAAGAAATCGCATGGAGTCAAATCTGGAGAGCGTGCCGGCCATTGGATATCGCCTCTGAGAGAGATGAGGCGGTCGGGGAAATGTTGTCGCAACAAATTCATTGAGTCTCGTGCTGTGTGTGCTGTGGCTCCATCTTGCTGAAACCACACGTTCCTAACGTTCATTTCTTCGAGTCTTCGTCGAACAGTGGTGTCAGAAATTCCCATAGCAGCTGCGTGTTTGATGACATTTTCCGGAGTTCTGATGGTCCGTTGAAGTCCATTTCTGGGTTTAGCGACACTTCCACACTCCCGAAATGAGTTAACCCACGACAGAATCGAATTACGGCCAGGAACGAGTCTGTGAGGAGGAATTTCAAAGCGAGCGCGGAAGGCACGTTGCGTAGCAACAAGTGAGCGACCGTTAGAAAAGAAGCTCTCGACTGCGAAGGCCCGCTGCTCTCTAGACCAGAGCATGATGGCAACGGACTGGAGGGAGAAACAAACTTGAGAACTTCCCCCTCCAGATGCGCCCCCTTTCGCCCCTCCACTCGCCCAACTCACCGCGCGGGAATTTTTTCAAAGAAGTAAGTTTCTCTGGCGCACCCTGTATAAACCTATGGAAAATAAATTATGAAAACAGTCTTTTTTAAGCGTCTAAAGTGAGAAGACACGTTAAATATATTTTTAACATAAGCGTAACGAAAGAAATGATCAATTAATAAGCACCGCTAAGTTAGCTCCAAAATTGTAATTTCCAATCACAGCGAAGTTTAATCGTAATGTAATTTAAAGTTGAACGGCAAAAAAATCAAGGGAAGTATTAAATCATTTCTGGTTTTTCTTTTTCCTTTCATTTTTCTCGAGAATGTTGATAAAAGTCGATTTTTTTTCTACCTCTTTACGTTTACGTGTCACATTGCGGCAAAAGTCGGGAATTTGAGCTATCCGCAGATGACATTCTCCCTCTCTCTCTCTCAAACGAATTCCAAAAGATTATAATGGAAAAAAGTCGGTTATATATGCAAATGAATTTTTTTGACTGAACAATGCTGAGTAATTGGTCAAACTTTATTTTTCTATTTTACATTTAAGGTGATCAATCAGTTGGCCGGTCTGTTAAACTCCGGCTGCACGTTTTGTTCGGAGAGGCTTTATATTCAATGGAAAATTTAGGTTGTAATCCTTTCGTCAGAGAATGAGGTGAAAGTAGTAGAGCTAGGCCGATTCTAACGCAGGGATCTCAGGGGGGGAGCGGGGCGGGGGAGTCGAGCGCGGGGAAGCCGCGGTATGCATGGCGGAGGGGGGGGATCCTGCATGCGGCAGCCGAGTGCGGGGTTTCGGCGGAGGGAAAGGGGAGGGGGTGGTGCTAGAGAGTCAGGAGGCTAGTTTTTGGTGACGATGTCTTCCTGGCAATAGCTGGACCCGCGGGCGAGAGGGGCAAGCCGCTGTCGACTCTGTGGGGGAGGGGGCATCATAGAGTCGCGGGTCCTTGAAAACCCATAAAATCTGATAATTTATTATCAACATTATAGATGTAAGCGGAGCATTTTTGTCTATACTATTCACAGGAGTTTATATATATTTAAAAAAAACAACTTAGACAAATGTGTGCATGCGTGTGTGTGTGTGTGTGTGTGTGTGCGTGCGTGCGCGTGTGTGTGTGGGAAACTTCCGTTCATGGCTAGGAAAATTTTCGAGAGTGAGATAACGATAGTTTCCATATGAAGGGTGGCCCTTTAAAGCCCATAAAATGCTTTATTTATTGCATGCAGCTGCAACGTTATTCCACAACAAGTTTCAACCCGTCGAGGTTTCATTCCACAAGATTACGTCAAGATGTTCACATGTGCAAGTATGTACGCAGTGCATCCGGCCAAGCACCCCCTGGACTTGACCAAAAACGAGCTCGAACAGGTTCCAAAGGTCTTGCTCCTAAAGTATTGGGGTAACTTTATTGGTTTACCGTGGGATCGTTTGCCGGAGCATCATCGGAACGATAGTGAAGTGATATCGTATCTTCCATGCATAGTCCAGTCATTTCGTCGGAAAAAAGGCAAATAAAAGAGAATGAAATAAGGAATCCAATTTTTTTATATGTTGTGGGGGATACCTAGAAAAGCTTAACTTGAGTTTTTCGACCAAGATTTCCTTTCCGCCGCCATCTTGAAAAAAGGGGTAAAATTTGTTTTTTGGCGATAACTCGGCTATCCGATGAGATTCGAAAATTTTTCTAAGAAACTCTTTTGTAGCTTTTTTTGTGCTCTACAATTAAGTCTTAACCATTTTTAGCGTATCATGCATCGTTATCGAGATATCGATCGAAAAAGTTAAAAATTCAGGACAAAACTTTTGTTTTTTGGTATTTTTTTTTTGGTCATCAATATCGAAAAAATTGAAGAAATGCAACTTGTAGAGCATATTCAGACCTACAATTTCCTTTTTGGACTTTTTTATTTTGGACAAAAATTACGATCTCCAGCGCGCCGCAAAGTCGGTGAATCCATGTTCAGCGTCCAGCGAGCCGCTCGCTCGGTTGTATCTGCATGTCGAATCGGATGGGAAATTGTTAAGGGAATTAATGCGATATAGAATAAATTAAGAAAGCAACAAATTCTGGATCACACACAAGTAATTTGTTAAACAAATAATTGTTTTTTAGTAAAAAATTTAGAAAATGAAATTTGGTTTTTGCTATTTTTTTTCTGGTAAAAAGTTTCGAAAAAATGTGCGCGGTCAAACTTGTAAAGCGTAAGTATTCAGCCTTACAATTTTGTGTTTTATTATTTTGTTTTGGACTAAAATGACGATCTTTAACGCGCTTCAAAGAGCGCACCTATAGAGCGTCCGTTCGAGTTTGAGAGCGTCACAATAATTTCACCACTTAAGCATTTTTGTTCGAAATATTGTAGTTGTCGCGCCATCATTAAAAACGCATTACTCTATTCCATTAAAAGTTCCATTAAAGTACCTCATTGAGAATCTTATTACTAAATAATTGAATAGTCTCACAAAGGGTCTCATAAATGCCCTAGTATTAAGAAGTTTCTCGAACACGTTAATTGCCTACGTATTAATTGCCGATATTCACAGGCAACGAATAACTGAGGCGGTGATTTTTATTGGCAGTACGCACTAGTGGGCAGTACGTACAATCCTTAATCCTTAAACAACTCGAAGAGTGTACGGAGGACGAAGACCTTCAGCCTGGACCATCCAAGCAAAAAAAGAAATGAAAAAAGTCCATCGTTCGTGTCTCGAGTGCACAAAAAATTAATCGACAAAAATCCCATGTGTTTTTTTTCATTCCATATACGTATATTTTGTATTGAAAAAATGTCTTGAAAAACCTGTCATCCGTTTTAACGAGTGTGTTTGCATTTTTTTTATTACAAAAGTTTCTTGAGACAATCTTTTATTCATTTCAACGTGTGTTTTGTACTTTTTTCCGCTGAAATGTACTGTACAACCTTCTTTTTACTGCATAAACAAATTATTTGTTGAATAAATTTCTTGCGTGTGATGCAATATTTTATATCGCATGAATTCCCCTAACAATTTCCCATCCGATTCGACATTCAGATACAACCGAGCGAGCGGCTCGCTCGACGCTGAGCATGGATTCACCGACTTTGCGGCGCGCTGGAGATCGTAAGTTTTGTCCAAAATAAAAAAGTCCAAAAAGGAAATTGTCGGTCTGAATATGCTCTACAAGTTGCATTTTTTCAATTTTTTCAATATTGATGACCAAAAAAAAATAGCAAAAAACAAAAGTTTTGTCCTAAATTTTTTACTTTTTCGATCGATATCTCGATAACGATGCATGATACGCTAAAAATGGTCAAGACTTAATTGTAGAGCACGAAAAAAGCTATAAAAAAGTTTCATAGAAAAATTTTCGAATCTCATCGGATAGCCGAGTTATTGCCAAAAAAAAAATTTTACCCCTTTTTTCAAGATGGCGGCGAAAGCTCCTAGGAAATTTTGGTCGAAAAACTCAAGTTAAGCTCTTCTAAGTATCTCCCACAACATATAAAAAAATTGGATTCCGTATTTCATTCTCTTTTTTGAATGTACGTAATGACTGGACTAGCATGGAGCATTATAATACGCCACAGATGAAGGATCACCCACCCCAACGTCGGGACTGTGAAAAGTGTTGCGAGGGGGGAAATTCTCTACGTGCGGGGTTCTTCGAACGTGTTTGAACCTGTTACACATGCCTATGATTGGATAAGTGGGGAGAAGTTTTTAAAATCTGAGTGGAGCGGTTACGAGGGAGCTTATGATTTCGTGGACCAAGCTCAGACTGCACTATTCCACCGCACCATCAACTTCTCCGAAAAGAACTTTGAAAAAGAGTGAAAATGGATCTCTTAAATATCAACAAAGTCAGCCTGATGGCGGAATTCCTCCCAACGAAGAAGCTGTCAGAACTCCACGTCCATTCGGATCATCAAATCACGGACATGAGAGCTGTACAGACCAAGTTTGGAAAACGCTACATCGTGGACGTTGCAAATGAGTTTGCCGTCTTCTTGCCAGCGCGGCTGGTAAAGGCCTTCGATCAAGATCTGAAAATATTCGAGAGTATGCTGCAACTGGCGCGCAATGGTCAACTCTACATGAAGTACATTGGTGGAAAATACAACAGCGTCGAGTTCCATCGAGTCTGAGTATGGTGGAAAAGAACGCTCGTGAAGGCTCGGTGGAAACAACGAGTTTAACAGCAGCCAGCATCATCACCATCGTAGAGTGCAAGGACTGTTTGCATCACAGTCATCATCATCGTAGAGTTTTCGACGCTCGAGTCTGAGTATGGTGAAAAAGAACGCTCGTGAAGGCCCGGTGGAAACAACGAGTTCAGCGGCAGCTGGCATCATCACCATCGTAGAGTGCAACGACTGTTTGCATCACAGTCATCATCGTAGAGTTTTCAACGCTTGGTGATATGTAAATATGAACGAAAATACTTTTTCATCGAATATAATGTAGAAAAAAATTGTCGTCAAACTGTATTCGCCGTAGATATAGGAAATAAATGGAGAACGATATTTGTTCAAAATGTTTTTATTCATTTAAAAAAAATCTCCCGCTCACACAACGCTTCGTACACAGAGAGCCAGCTTTTCAACGACTTTACATTCGCTTTGGCGCAATTGTAATTTGTATTGAAGGAATGATGGGGACATTTAACGTTTGCGATTTTCGGCAACTTCTGCAGCGATGGACAGTCCAGAGTCTCCAGATCGATGACTTTTGTTGCTGAATCCGCGAAACTCGATAGCCATGAGCACTTCTCGAATCCCTTGGCACAGATCGTAGGAGCTCTTTCCAAGATTCCTCGAATTGTCGTTCTAGCTGCCTCGTATGGTATGCCGCTGTGTTCCCATCGTATTCCATGATGATTGCGTTCCAGCCACTTGTTTGTCATTTTGTACTCGGCCGGTAAAACGTCCCAGGCGAATGGTGCATCGAAAAAGAATGTCAGCGGTTCAGCGTTCTTCTCATGGAGTTTGACGATGGACATCTCCTTTAGGACAAATTCGTTGACGGGTCTCTTGAACCCTTGCACGTCGACGATAAGCTCCATGTTGACTGAAGTGGGCGCGGATCATTGGCATGATTTTATACCAATTTTTTAACCCCACCACTGATTGGATTGTACTCGACAATACGATCATGGAGGATCATGCAGTACGCTGAAGTTTGCGGTGGAATATTGTTTTTCAATTCAAACTCAAGGCGCACGTCGACAGGACCGGACTTGAGCGAATCGTTTTGTTTTGAGCAGTCAATGACAACGAGGGGGGCTTTTTCTAAAAAATTCCATCCTACTCAGCCATGGATCAGCCTCTTTGTTGTAATAGGTCGGTTGAAAGTTTGCATACATCTCGTAGAGAAGAGCATATTGATTTTGATCAATGTTCAAATTTAAATTTCCATATGGATAACATTGCGAGTTGAGGTATAGTTTGACGTCGCTCAGGTTACAATGATCAAAGTGGCTCGCATTGTGTTGTTTCTTATTTTTCCGTTCCGTTTGCAACGCGAGTATGACATATCGTGGCTTCTCCAGCTGATTCGAAGTTTTCACGGACCACACGTGCTTAGAGGTGGCAGGCAGCAATGGATATTCATACAGTTCCCATGTTCGGAAACTCACGGAGATTGGTGCGTCTTTGGCGAGAAACTTTAACAGTTGAATTTTTTGCTGATCCGAGACTGTCACATACGGCACGAGCCATTCTATTTTATGCAATACGAGTTTGTAGTCTTCGGGCGCTGTTTGTACAATGGCATTGTCGTCGGTCTTTGATCTCGTGAGAATCAACTCGTGCTTGGCATTTACGACAATTTTCCGATAATCTTCGGCAAATCCGAGGAGCATGCTGAGCGGAATGCACACATCAAAGTTTCTCGATACATCTACAATCTGCTTGGTCTCTTCGACATCGCGCCATCCAGTGTTCTCGAGCATAGAACTTTTGGCCGGTGAGAGAGATGAATATCCCTTAATTACACTCGTAATGCCGACATTCTTATTACGATCGATTTCTATGGCATTCAGCTCATATCGCACTTCCTCAAACAAATGACAAATGGCATTGTTGACGAGACTTGTAGCAGTGGTTGGCGCCCCATCACGCTTGGATAATTTTCCACATATGTGTAGCGAACTCTTGCTTGGCAGGATGGAGAGGTCTTGATGTTGGATGGCAATACGGATTTCGTCGCTGTTATTGAAGGTTAAAGATGCATATGGCGGACGAGCGTGAATCTCACAATGGATGATGGATTCATCAAAGATCACGGGAGTCTGAATGCTTACGATTTCTTCTTGCATTTCAGGCAACAGATGCACAGAGCACAGACTAAATAATTTTTTACACGCTTTCGCCACGCACTTTGAGACCCAAACTCTTCAAGAGTAGCACGTTTTGAGGTGTTAGCACTTTGGGCGCTGGCCGACGACTGATTGTTTTTATCCATGACCGTTTATTGTTATTGGAAGATCTGTTGAAAACAATGCCCATCACGACTTTATATGCAGGCGTATGGTGATTACTTCACCGCGGAAATTTACCAAATCACCATCTTGATCCACTATGCGAAGCTGTATTGTGTCAATCGTTCGGCTCGTGATTGGCAGATAAATTGCGTGGGAGGGAACTTTCATGATCTTATAGCCCAGTGGCACAGATGGGAAAAATTCGTGAACTGTGTGTACTTTTTGTCCGTTAATATAGGCGCCAGCGGTAATGTTGTACTCAACGCGTAGGGCGTTCACTTTGAGAATGGCTACTGGAAGATCGGATTCGTGTCTTTTATTGGCTTCCAATTTGCGTGCAGTGAAGCCTAGTAGATGACCAATAGAATCTTTTGGCTCAAAATTGACATCACGATCACTCTCGATTTCACTGCGTAGCGTGTCATTGTTGGGTTTAATACTGATGCTGATGTTCTTACGCGCGAGCTCTGCTTGTACAAACGTCTCAATATCCTCTATTTCATAACTGCCCGTAGGTATCGTTAAGACCTCATCTCCCACGTAAAGTTTATCGTGCTCAACGTCGATATTGGGAATAGAGTTAAAGGTTAACAATTCCACGAGACCGAGGGTATAATTTTTGTGTGGCGAGAGTTCGATGGGGGGAAAGTATTGCGCCTCAAGTATGGACGATGAGCCAGATATGGTCAATGTTAAACTATCATCCATGATGCTGGGAAAATGGACAAGTGAATTCTCCACGTCATTTCCCTCCTATATATAGTGTATATTTGTTTTTGTGCTGCAGCTGCTGACAAAGAAACTTGAGGCACAAATGTCCACATTCAATCGTATCATATTCCTGATATCTAGTATAATTATAATGAACACCACCGACACGGAAATATCTCATGAGTTCGGATGGTGGTGGAAGATTGCCGAAACTATCAAAGCACATGACTTTCGATCCGGTCTTTTTGTAAGCGACCCAGTGTGATCCAGGACCGACATTTTCATCCAAATTTACAATTGCTGCTTCACATTTGAGAAGTCCGCTCGCTGGCAATGTATCGCGCATGTAAATTCCACGAAAATGTGGAATCTTTTGGATTTTTGAAAATTTGAGTAGGTCGCGGTCGGTGAGGGGTTGGTGTGGTAGCGTTACTTCTAGTTTTTTTGGCTTAATATGAAGGCCATATAATCCCTGCTTATATGGTTTCAGATGTAGACCCCGACCTAATGCAATTGCTTCAATTGTTCGATTATGACGCTTACTTTTATCCAATTCACGCTTAGCTGCTTGAGCAGCATTTACAGCTTTAACTATACTAGCCGCACCACCCGACAAAGCACCCGCAGCGCTAAGACCCGCAAAAATGGGCACGAGGAAGGGTAATAAACCACCAATTTTATGGGGTACAGGTAGAACGCGAGGTGTGCGCACTTTACCACCTTGCAACTTTACCGCTGCACGAGCACCCGTTAGAGCTGATTTGATAATCTTATGCGGATCATTACTTTGAATCATTGTCTTCTTTGCAGCGCCAATTATCTTTTTCAAACAAACGCCACCCTTGCGGGCCTTCATTCCCATGCCAAATTTTCTCTTTGTCTTCATAATATTTTCCACATCCCAAGCACTGGCTTTTTCACCGATACTAGCGTCTCTCGCGGTAACACGTTGCCTAGCCTGTTCAGCCAACACTTTATCCGCCAAATGTCTCGCCTCAAGATTATCCGGATTTTTCGAATACGCAATATCGTGTTGTTTGCAAGCCGTATCCAATGGATTAATGCCCGGATCACCACGAGCAAGGCGCTTGGCCAACTTTGTGCCTGGTCCACAATACTGATATCCAGGCAAATGTAGTTCAACGGGGAGTTTGTTGATTAGGCGGTTGACCAAACTTTTACCACTCTTCCCATGCACAATCATGTCTAAAGACAATACGAGACTGACGGATAATCCCTATAAGAAGCCTACTTATATGATTTCGCCGTTAGTCGTGTGTGAGATGACGTCCAGGAAGCAAACTATCGGAGGCTGACTTCCGGTGATAAATTTCGACGAGTTTGTCGAAGACCGTGGAGGGAAAAAGAAACACAAACGTCATGGGAATTTATTGCCGGATAGCACACGTGCGCTGTTTTGCGGTCCATCAAATTGTGGGAAAACCAACGCTTTGCTCACTCTCATCATCCATCCGAATGGTTTGAGATTTGAGAACATTTACTTGTATTCCAAATCGCTCAAGCAGCCAAAGTATAAGTTGCTCGAACACCTACTCAAACCTGTGAGTGGAGTTGAATATCATCCATTCGAGGCGTATGAACAAGTGATAGCACCAAGTGATGCACGATCCAACTCTATATTCGTCTTTGATAACATAGCATGCGAAAAGCAGGATAATGTTCGGGCCTTCTTTTCCATGGGACGCCATGAGATTGTTGACAGTTTTCATCTTTGTCAGACGTACACTCGTATCCCCAAAATGAGAGGCATCCATTTGCGAGCGTTTCAATCGTACATTGAAGAACAAGATGTGGATGCAATTTAGTCTTCGTGGTAATTATAAGTGGATCGATATTCTTGATAATCTAATTGCCGAGTACAACGATTCTGTACACCGCACCATTAAGATGAAGCCGAGAAATGTCAACGCGGAAAATGAGAAGCAATTGCAGCGGATTTTCAATAAGCCTCCAATGAAAAGATCGCCGAAATTCGCCGTTGGTGATAAAGTGAGAATCAGCAAATTTAAGACTGTTTTCGAAAAGGGCTACACCCCAAACTGGACAACGGAAATATTTACAATCTATCGTGTGAAAAAACTCATCCCGTGACGTACCACTTGAAGGACCATAAAGATGGACCGATCGCCGGTGGTTTCTACGAACAAGAGCTTCTCAGGGTCAAGCACCCCGATATCTATCTCATGGAAGCGGTATTGAAGAAGCGCGGTAATCGAATGTTTGTATAGCGGTTAGGTTTCGACAATAGCCACAATAGTTGGATAAGTAAATCCGATTTGTAGTCGATAATAAAGAAAATGGAAAAATATGTATGTTTTATGACTTTTGACCTGCTGGTCGTCCCCGCATCCCTCCAAGGCCTCCGACCGACTCCACAGCAGGCTTGCTTCCCCCCTTCTTGCCGTCGCCCTTTTTTGGGGATCGTGAGGAGATGGATAGAGTGAATAATCACATGTGATTATAAAACGTCCGCTTCTTTATTTACGGAAAATAATAAATCCATTCTTGCACAATATATACAACAAATATAATTTTAACATCGAGTGAACAAAATATATACATAATTTTCACGAGTTTTATACATCAATATTGACAAAAATATACACAATTTTACATGAAGGTTGTGGAAAAAAAATAACAAAACCGCTTATCATCATGAGGACTTAGAGCGATTTTCGTCTCACGAATAGTGTAGACCTTGTGCAACTTTGATCGAATACACGTTTGACTATGCTCCATTTCAATATTTTTCTTCAAGCATTGAGCATAATCATCAAACGTGATTGTCCTCGCCACAAGACTGCTCTTGACACCTTTAACTTTTTTCGTGTCCTTCTTACCCTCGACACGTGTCGCGTACATTTTCGATCGAAGTCCAATGAACTCGGTCATAATTGCACCATTGCATTCGTCTTTCATGAGACCGGGTACCTTCTTGTTGACAAGCAGCATATCATACCTATTGTCCGCTGAATAGTCGCTCGTATCAAATTTTTCAATGTCGCACTTCATGTCTGCATATACATCTTCGCTCTCAATGGCATATATGAGGCTATCTGTATCGGTATACATCACTTTACATTTATTCCGATACAATGGTACCATATACTCGTGATGAAGTCCATACAAGCACGTTTTGGATATGTCGAGTATGCACATACCCACATATATCGGCTTGTTGAACTTCACTTTGAGATTGCGCAATTCCACGGCAACGAGGTTTTCGGAAAAAACGCTTCGGCTGTGGAAGTTTGGCTTCGCAATCATTGCCTCCGCGCCATACCTGCCCTCCCATTTTGTCAAAAGCTTTACATCTACATGATTGTGCACATTCTCCATCGTTTTGCCAAACACAGCATTATTCATCAATTTGAATAAATTCTTTTCAAAGTCATTTTTGGCCAGCGTTAGAAACTGAGTATTCAACTCGATATATGAACGTAGCCATGGGGATTGTGTGAATTGTAATATCCTATGGATTTTCGTGAGGGAAAGTCCATGACCTAAACCTTGTTGTAAATTTCTGTAGTGTATGATGTAGCGTTTTTTATCGCAGACGGTTGCTAGCAGCTTTTCCTGCTGCTTACCCGGTGGTTTTTCGTGTATTAGGCAAAACGGTAGGTCTTTGTGCGCATCATGTAGAGATTGGGGATATTCCAAGTCGACCTCAAGGATGTAGCCTATAGGTGAGTCTAGCACGATGGATAATGGATCAAACTTGGACACGTCGTTGACCCATCGAAAATCTGCATATGGCAAGGGCTAACACATTGCCCATCCATACAAATTGTTGACGTCAAAATACATCAAGTATGATGATGCTTTCGATGGATCAAACGACTCCATGTATTTATTATTGGCGTGAGCATATAGGTTTGAGCATTGACTGAGACCACCGCGTATACCCCGCTCAACGAATAAAACCATGGCGATGTCAGTTAGTAATTCAAACTTGACATTCGAGTGTTTTAACATTGCATCCCAGGTATACCCCGGCAATGTGTAGTAATACGCGGGATCTAGGCCATAGCTCTTAATGCACGTATTCCGAAAGTTTTCGAAAATATCAGCTAATAACAAGACATCTGTGTTCAAGTACAAATCGCTATAGTCACCCAGCGTTCGAATGGAGAACCGCTCCCAAACGTTCTCCGCATGTGCGTACTCGCTCTAGGATACTGTAGCATCTGTCAGGGAACTATAAAATGCGTCACGTGGTGGTAAGCAAGTGTCGTCCAACCTGCTCACGTTGTCAATATACTCATAAGGGAAGACCCCTTTTCGCGTCAGCAAATTGAAATTGTCCGTCGATAGAGTTGAGAATTGCATGCGTAAAATTTTCAGTTTGTCCTCGGTCAAAAATGAGGCTAATTTGTCGAGACTGGTGTTGAGGAATTTGTATGAATCGATGAAGCGCCATTGGATTTTCTGTTTAGAATCGTCTGTGATTTGAATGTGCTTCGTAAAGGAGATGTATTTCTCTTTTGTGATTGGAAGCACATCGGTCTTTCCTTCGAACGCTGTGGCTACTTCCTTGATGATAAAATCTGCATCGTAACCCGATAAATTGTGAAAAACTACTGGAATGAAGAATGACTGTTTGTAGTTTGAATTGCAATTAGAATGGGCAGGGCCTCTATAGCGTCCAGGCAGATGGCAATGATCTCGAACGCGTATATTGTCTTGCGCGAATGGTTTCCTGCATATATGACATTGGGTCGCTTTGCGAAAACTTGTCCACTCGCTCGGTGTCAGATAAATCATTGGGACATTGTCGCAGAAAATTTCTTTTATGCGCAATGCTAGATTTTTCAGTTCTTCGACAAACCACGACACACAATCAGCACTGCGACGCGAGTGATATGAAGACAATGATTCGTCATACGAACAACGCACGTAATATCCAATACTAAACACTTCATGGTGTTGATACATATCTTTCGCTTGAGTCTTCTCATCGGTCTTTGCCAGCACACACTCCAACTCAGCATACACGATGAAAGGATGTTGCTCTTTCCGGCTAAAGTTGGTGAACTGGAGCCACTTGTTGGTGTCATTCGGTAGTCGGATCGCGCAGTCGTTTATTGCTCCACAATCGACCTCGTGCGATTGCAATTTTTCCTCGGATCCGAAGTGATGCAACCGCCTGCAAAAAAAAGATTGTTTTTGTTTAATTCGTCTAGCATACATAATTAAAAGCCCTGTAAAATGGAAATGCATTTTTTTTCCCCGGATCACTGTCTTCGTCGCATGCTGTCGTAAAATTTTATGGATTTTCAAGTGTGGACCTATGGAATGCTGAGGCTGGAGTTGCACATGCAAAGCGATAGGGTATCACGGTCCCTGGCGCCCGACGTAAGAAAAAAAAAGAGTCGCAAAATTTGAGACTTTCGGACGAGGTGGTTGAAACGTTGCAGTGTATAACAGTGTCTCGGACATGAGCCTCCGTCCGGATAGTTGAAAAAAAAGAACATCTGGATAAATTCATGCACCTTTTCTTAGCCCTCTACGTAACTTCTTAAGAGACAACGTTTTTTTTTGTCGTATTTCGCCTATGTTTAAGTGTGAAAGCGCTTTCCATCTCTTGTACTAAAATTATGTTTAAAAAATCGAACAGCAGATAGGCATCCCCACCATACTAGAAAGAACCTATAGGGATTCGAAAATATGCACTTCCCCAAAAGGGCATTTGGGGCAGCAGTTTTCATCATTATAGTCTCGAACCTTCGGAGAGTGCACTTTTGACTGTATATCGACAAGATAGCGTGAGAAAGATTAAAAATGGCTGAAGAAATCGTGATTTCGGATAGTGAAGAAGAAATTATCGTGGTTGACGATGTATATTTAGCTGAATATCACTATTATGATGGTGACGTCGTTGAAATCAATGACGGTGGTGAACGCCGCATGGACGTCAACAATGGGGTTGCCGAACCGGACGATGATTATGAGCCCGAGGTCATCGTTATTGAAGATGAAGAGCCTGAGGTTATTGCCATTGAGGACGACGTCGACGACGACGCTGACGATGAAGATGATGATGATGTCGACAACGCCAATCATGACGACAACGACGATCAAGTCATCTCGGATGACCCGGATTATGCGAGTGATAGTGATGGTGAACACTATGAATACTCGGAACGCTATTTAAATAGAGTGGCCGTAAATAGTTTCAACGATATGGACAAAGTTTGCATGCACCATCTGTTTTATGAAGGCGTGCACATGGATATTTCGCTGTGCATATCGTGTTTCGTCAATGCAAGAGGCGTCGTTACGGAAATGCGTGAGGTCCGCGTCCACACCGTTGAAATAATAAAATTCATTGAGGGCAAATATTGCAAGGACTGCAGAGAGCCTTTATTCCAAGCGATGCGGAAATCCGCGTGTTTGAGATGCACGGGATCAAAAATCATTGTAAGTGTTGTGAATTGAATCATAAGAATGGAAAAAAAGTCTTATCAATAAAAAAAAATGTTTTTTCTTGTTTGTTTCAGTTGGGTGACACGGGTTGTGAATAGAGACTCATTTTGTAACGCATGCGCGAAGACACACACACACACACAATTAAAAATAAAAAGTGATTGTTATAATAACAAAAAGTGTATGTTCCATTAACCCTCTCCCTTCGTCCTTCTCGCCCGCGGGTCCAGCTATCGCCTGGAAGACATCGTCACCAAAAACTAGCCTCCCCACTCTCTAACACCACCCCCTCCTCTCTCCCTCCGCCGGAACCCCGCACTCGGCTGACGCATGCAGGATCCCCTTCCCCCTCCGCCATGCATACCACGGCTTCCCCGCGCTCGACTCCCCCGCCCCACTCCCCCCCTGAGATCCCTGAGTTAGAATCGGCCTAGCTCTACTACTGGTGAAACTCTTTTTTTCCTCGAAATATCAAGGATGTCCAAGAGAATCGTGTATCTGCTTTTTGGTTATTGCCAAACCAATATTTGATTGTATTAAATGAACATTTTCATCGATGTGATTGTTATCTACAAATGATTCCGCATCCATCTATCCATCCATCCATCCATCCATCTATGCATCCATCCATCCATCCATCTATGCATCCATCCACCCATCTATACATACATCCATCCATCCATCAATCCATCCATCTATTCATCCATCCATCCATCCATTTATCCACCCATCCATCCATCCATCCATCCATCCATTCATCCATCCATCCATCCGCCCGTCCGTCCGTCCGTCCGCCCGTCCGTCCGTCCGTCCGTCCGTCCGTCCGTCCGTCCGTCCGTCCGTCCGTCCGTCCATCCATCCATCCATCCGTCCATCCATCCGTCCATCCATCCGTCCAACCATCCGTCCATCCGTCCATCCACCAGGCCGTTACAGTGGTGTCACCCCTTTAAGTCTTCATATAATTTCCGAGATTTTCCCGTGATCGTAATTAAAATGATGAAATATTCGGAAAAATTCGGAGAAACTCGGATGGTGGCATAAAAAAAATTGTCCGCAAAACTCCGCATTCTTCATATTTGATCCGATTCATAGAAAAATTCGGAAAAATTTTCCGGAAAAAATCGGAGTTTTTCGGAAAAAAATTTGCACTAGGGGCGCGCGATCGTTCCCCGCGCTCAGTGCTTTTTTTTAAATTATTATTACTATTAATTCTTATTTAATTAGTTATTTTTATTAGTTATCATTATTATTTTAATTAGTTATCTTTTAGTGTCGAAGAATTTATCGCGCACTCTGACCGCTTATTTTATTAGTTTGTACGTTAGTTTAAATATAATAATAAATCTAAATTACAACTTATTTATCGTCTAAAAAAGATAAGGCCCCGGCAACCATTCCGAGCACCGATTTTATCTTTATTAAATAAACAATGCTCCTACCGTCGTTCTCGCACCATCGTCAGACTTCCTTTCCCAATCTAACTGGAAGTAAGATAAAATCAAAGACGAATTCGGGGCAGTAATATCGGGAATGTCCTATGGAGGCCCCGAGAACCATTCCGAGCACCGATTTTATCTTTATTAAATAAACAATGCTCCTACCGTCGTTCTCGCACCATCGTCAGACTTCCTTTCCCAATCTAACTGGAAGTAAGATAAAATCAAAGACGAATTCGGGGCAGTAATATCGGGAATGTCCTATGGAGGCCCCGAGAACCATTCCGAGCGTCGATTTTATCTTTGTTAAATAAACAATGCTCCTTCCGTCGTTTTCGCGGCATCGTCAGACTTCTCGACCCAATCTGACCGGAAGTAAGATAAAAAATCGGAGACGAATTTGGGGCAGTAATATCGGAAATGTCCGATCGAGGCCCCGAGAACCATTCCGAACACCCATTTTATCTTTGTTAAATAAACAATGCTCCTACCGTCGTTTTCGCAGCACCGTCAGACTTCTCGACCCAATCTGACCGGAAGTAAGATAAAATCGGAGACGAATTCGGGGCAGTAATATCGGGAATGTCCGATCGAGGCCCTGGGAACCATTCCGAGCACCGATTTTATCTTTGTTAAATAAACAATGCTCCTTCCGTCGTTTTCGCAGCATCGTCAGACTTCTCGACGTAATCTGACCGGAAGTAAGATAAAATCGGAGACGGATTCGGGGCAGTAATATCGGGAATGTCCGATCGAGGCCCCGAGAACCATTCCGAGCACCGATTTTATCTTTGTTAAATGAACAAAGCTCGTACCGTCGCTCTCGCGGCATCGTCAGACTTCTCGACCCAATCTGACCGGATGTGAGATAAAATCGGAGATGAATTCGGGGCAGTAATATCAGGAATATCCGATCGAGGCCCCGTGAACCATTCCGAGCAACGATTTTATCTTTGTTAAATAAACAATGCGCCTACCGTCATTTTCGCAGCATCGTCAGACTTCTCGACCCAATCTGACCGGAAGTAAGATAAAATCGGAGACGAATTCGGGGCAGTAATATCGGGAATGTCCGATCGAGGCCCCGGGAACCATTCCGAGCACCGATTTTATCTTTGTTAAATAAACAATGCTCCTTCCGTCGTTTTCGCAGCATCGTCAGACTTCTCGACGTAATCTGACCGAAAGTAAGATAAAATCGGAGACGGATTCGGGGCAGTAATATCGGGAATTTCCGATCGAGGCCCCGAGAACCATTCCGAGCACCGATTTTATCTTTGTTAAATGAACAAAGCTCGTACCGTCGCTCTCGCGGCATCATCAGACTTCTCGACCCAATCTGACCGGATGTGAGATAAAATCGGAGATGAATTCGGGACAGTAATATCGGGTATGTCCGATCGCGGCCCCGAGAACCAATCCGAGCACCGATTTTATCTTTGTTAAATAAACAAAGCTCCTACCGTCGTTTTCGCAGCATCGTCAGACTTCTCGACCCAATCTGACCGAAACTAAGATAAAATCGGAGACGAATTCGGGGCAATAGTGTCGGGAATGTCCGATCGAGACCCCGAGACCCATTCCGAGGACCGATTTTATCTTTGTTAAATAAACAATGCGCCTACCGTCATTTTCGCAGCATCGTCGGACTGCTCGACCGAATCTGACCGGAAGTAAAATAAAATCGGAGACGAATTCGGGGCAGTAATATCGGGTATGTCCGATCGAGGCCCCGAGAACCAATCCGAGCACCGATTTTATCTTTGTTAAATAAGCAATGCTCCTACCGTCGTTTTCGCAGCATCGTCAGACTTCTCGACCCAATCTGACCGGAAGTAAGATATAATCGGAGACGAATTTGGGGCAGTAATATCAAGCATGTCCGATCGAGGCTCCGAGAACCATACCGAGTACCGATTTTATCTTTTTCAAATAAACAATGCTCCTACCGTCGTTTTCGCAGCATCGTCAGACTTTTCGACCCAATCTGATCGATTGAGTAGAGAATTTCAACCCGCATTTCGCGAACCTGGGTCGTTTTCGTCCTGCCCAAGAATATTTTCTTCGCATGTTGCTTAATATTTATTTAAAAAAAATATTAAACATAAGAAAGAAAAAACCCTATTTTCCCTTGAGAAGTACGGCCTAAAGATTGACCATGCATTTTTTCATATGTTTTTCATTGACAATTGTTGGTTTGGTAGTGCAAAAACGAAAACGAGCCAGGTTCACGGGATTAAGGTGCCTCAAATACCTTCACGGATTGAGGGTTGAGATAACCGATTGAACTTAATCGATAGATTGTGAACTTTTTTGAAAATAATGTTAATTTTGACAATGTTCGAGGATTCCATGCTCCGCAAATAATATTTTCAATCATATGCGATTTGCTAACAACTTTTGGAATAAATAATCCTAACAATACTATTACGTCGGCAAATGAATATTTCTTAGTTACGAAGGTCAGAGGCCAGCTTGGCTTCGAAGCGCGGTTTTTGGGTGCGAGGACGTGGTTGACACTTTAATCGAATCGTGAGGAAGATTTATTCGTCGGAGCTGGTTACAACATTCGTCTAATACAGTTTAGGAGTTAATACTTCTAGAACTATCGCGAGGGGTGTTTGTAAAGAATTCGGCTGTGGGAGAGTGGTCGTAGTGGGGGAGGATTTTTGGGACAGGGTCTGGAAAATTCCAAGGGAAATGAGCACACGTGTGATCCTGGATTCGAGGAAAAGCAGCTGCACTGACTAGGCGGGTCCGTGGGAACAGAAGCGATAAGAAGGGCCGTAGAGGAGGAATTTGGAGACTAGTCACGTAAGGTGTGTGAAGAGGGATTGGAATGCAGTCGATTATACCTGTGTCCTGGGAAAGTCGGGGATGGAGTACAAAGCATCGGGTCGAAGTGCAGTACAGAAAACGATAAGTTATAGCGCGGGGGTGCGGTCTAGGGGTACAGAGAGTCTGCGAGAAGGAAAAAGACACGGGCCGGTAAGGATCTCGTTACACCTCCCCCCTTATTTTAGAAAATCCATAGAGCGGTAATTGGATTTTCCACGCCTTAGGGTAATAAAGGTTACGTCTATTGGCATGCCGTATAGTCGAGCGAGCATCGGAGGGTCGGCTTCGGTTTGATAAGACTACAAGTCCTTCGGGTGGATAATGAGTTTCGTAATTGACGCTGTCGGTGGTATTCGTATGGAAACAATTGTTGTACACATTGACACAGGGTGAAAAGGTACACGCCAAAAATTTAACTATCAAGTTGCCTAAACACGTACATAGACCTATCTTAAAGGCTAACACTAATGCTACAATACAGATGCACGCATATCCAAGGTATTTCAGTCCGTCGTAAGCTGTTTCAGATAATGATTTGTTGCGTCGACGGCGTCCAATTTTTTCAGCTTCTTCTGATACTTCGTCTAATGTTTGTCCAAGGAACTTCAGTTGCGTCGCGTCAATATGCGTGGGTTTTCCTAAAGTAGTCAGTTGTAAGTCGTCCAGGGATACAGAGTAGTTACTCAAGATGTCATCGAGTTTGGGAGTCTTGATCGTCTTGTTTACAACTACGTCCGTTGTCTGTACAATTTTTTCTTCGAGTCTGGGTCTAATGCCAATATTGTCAGTCTGTCCAAGGCAAGTCCCTGAAAGTGTTATTCTGTTGGTTCCGTGTAGGGTGGTCTGTCGGATTTTATGGTCGTCACAGACAATGTGAAGGATTTCGGGAGTAGGTGAGGTTACAATCCAAGAATTTCCACTTTTTAATTGAACCCATAGGGACTTCGCTAAATTAATTAATAATATCTGACACTGTGAATCGGAAATATCAGTTGGCCTTCGAAGTATGACTTCGAAGTATGGCTTCGCAGCTATTGGGATTGTTGATGGCGTAATCGGGATTCTGTCTTTTACAAAGTAATTTCGGACCCAGCGTTTTACAGCGAGCGAGATCGTTTTCATTACTAGATGTAAACAAGGTTTTCATATTATTGATGATGATTATCGTGTTGGGTGGATTCAAATAGTAAAAGGAATTTCCGGATGACTTTTGTTGGAGTATGGGTATTAGTCGGTATGCATGCAATACATTATTTCGACCACTGGAACTTTGATGACGTAGGCAAAGCGGTTGTTAACAATCATGACGCTTATTTCGCTAGTTTCTATTATAGCAGCGAAAGCAGATTCTTCTAGCGGTACAGGGGGTGTATCACTAGAAATCGTCTTTTCTCGGATGGTGCGGGGGGCTATAATTAGATATGTTGGGCTGAGAATTTGTGGATGTACAATTCCTTGCTTTCCATCATTTACGGCATTGAGTACATCGTTAAGATTTTCGCTATATTCATCGATGATGGTTTCCAGAAGTGCTACTTGGGTGCTGATGATAATATTGCGAGTATTATTCGCTGTTTGGTAACCTATACTGTACATTGCCTTACGTAGGTGATCGGTTTCTTTGCGCAAACTTTCTATTGGGCCAGAAAGGGTTGAGATTACAGCTTTAACAATCGTGGTTTGATTATGGATTAGGGCACTTAGTTTTGTGTTGTCTTCGTGAATTCTCTCGATTTTTGTATTATAATACTCAGCGTCTGAGTTTCCGAGGGTGCCGAACAGAATTTTGCTAATGTCGCCAATAAAATTAAACACTCCTCTCTTAAAACGTGGAGTACAATTAATTATGTTCATGAGTCGGACTCTGCGGTCTTCGATTCGGAGTAGTCTATTTCGTACAGTTTCTATTGTTATTGACTCTAAACATCAGCTTATCGGCGATGTTGAATAGTTCGTCTCGTTGCAAATTGATCTCAGTGAGGTCGACGTAGTTGACGACGTTCCAAGTTTTGTGGAACATTACCACGTCCCCCAGATGTTCCAGGTAGATTGGTCCCGAGACTGGCTCCATTTGAAATACTTCGTTGGCCAGGCAACTAGACGCAAGCAACAAGAGAAACGCCAGCATCTTATCCCTAAACATTTAAGAATAATTAGTTTCGGAAATATGGCTTAAGTTTATTTACATGAATTAGTGTTTTCCTATTTCTAAGTAAAATTTCGTAGTTGACATCGGACGTTCGTTCGAGAATTATAGCGGGACCTTCCCACTTCGGGGCGAGTGGAGATTTATCTCGTTCCTGAGCCACGAGAACCTCGTCACCCTTGTTGAAGATTGGGGCAGGCCGATGGATGTGAGCGTCCTGGTAAGCTTTGCAACGTTCTTTCGCTGCGATTAGGTGGTTACGCCCTTTCTTTAAAATCCGTTCATGGCCCGCTCGGAGTCCCTCGAAGTATTCGTCAGTGGTGGAATTAGTTCGGTGGATGGGGATGCTATTCGGGATGTTTGGCTTTCGTCCAAACTGCATCTCGAAAGGTGTTAGTCCAATACCTTCGTGCTTTGCCGTATTGTAGGCCATTGAGACGAATTTCAGCTTCTTGTCCCAGTCCTCGCGGTGGTCATGGATGAGGGCTTTGATTTGCTCTTTAATTGGTCCATGAGCTCTCTCGAGGCTGCCGTTGCTCTGAGGATGGAACGTAGTCGTCGTCATGTGAGAGATCCTAAAGAGTTTCTCTAGGTGTTTAAACGTTTGGCTGATGAAATTTCGGCACCCGTCCGTGAGGATCTTCTTAGGTGCACCGTGAATGTAAATGAAATGCTCAACGAGTGCGCTTACGGTGGTTTGAGCATCTTGAGTCTTCAGAGGAATCAACGTGATGTACTTCGTCAATTGGTCCTGTACCGACATTATGTACTTGTATCCATCTGTTGATTTGGGAATGGGTCCTACGAGGTCCAACGCGATCTTATCGTTCGGACGTTCAGGCGTATCTGTGATCACGGCTTCCGCCTGTGGCCGTATGCGCACCAGTTTGATCTTCTGGCACGTGTCACACCTCCGGATATAATCTTCGACATCCCTTCGTACGTTCGGCCAGGTAACGACTGCTTTTATGCGGTCGAGGGTCTTGGCTATGCCGAAATGCCCAGTCGCTTTAGTCCCATGGTGCTCTTTTATGATGCGCTGACGGTCTTCTTTGGTACCTGGCTCATAAAGTTCTCTGTCGTAGAAGTACAATGGAGGGCGATTCTTTCGCGCTGACCAAATGAAATTAATTATTTGTTTAATCCGGGTTTTTGTTCCTGGATGACCGCGGAGGTGGTTGCAGCCCAAGTGGATTTTCGTTGCGCTGTCTACCTTTGTGAGAACGGCTGCAATACGATTGTACCAGTTAATTTCGACCTCGGAAAAATCAATGTAGAGGCAATCCGTGGCGTTATTTGGTTTGTCCACTATTTTTAGAGCAGGAACGTTCCTAGGTGGAGTGTCTTCGCTGATTTCGAGAACCAAAGGAATGTTTTCGGATAACTCGAATTCCATGTACAGTGGTGGATCTTCCATTGATGGTTCTTGTTCCTCTGCTGGATAGTCGTCGTCACAATCTTTAGTGTGTTGAGTAGACTTATCTCCTGCTGTGAGCCTCGATCGTTGTTGTCCTCGGGTCGTTACAGTGTAGATACGAGAAAGAGCGTCTGCATTGGTGTTGAGGGAGCCTTTCTTATAAATAGGTTCGTACTCGTATTCTTCCACCTTCATTCGTAGTTGCATCAAGCGGCTATTAGTTGGAGGGTCGGTGCCCACGTTGCCCACGTTATCGCAAGCATTTCTCTTTCAGTGGGGGAGTAGCGTTGCTCTGCCTTGTTGAGGGTGCGAGAGGCGTAAGCAACCGGTCGGTCTTTTCCTATCGGTCCCTGTGATAATACCGCACCGAGCGCGTGATTACTGGCGTCGGTGGTCAAGACAAATTCCTTTGTGAAATCAGGATACTGTAGCACAGGGGCAGTTTCTAGCGCGGTACGCAGTAATTGAAAAGCTTGTTCTTGTTTTTCTGTCCACACCCAGGTGACATCCTTTTTCAATAACTCGGTTAGTGGCTTAGCAATCTTGCTAAAGTCTTTTATAAATTTGCGGTAGTATCCAGCGAGTCCGAGAAATTGTTTAATTTGTTTGTAGTCCTTTGGCGCCGGGAAGTTTGTGACTGCTTCAGTTTTCTTTGGGTTTGGCTTCACTCCTTCTTCAGATATAACATGTCCTAAGAACTCCAGTTCTGGGCGAAGGAATTCGCATTTATCCGGTTGCAGCTTCCAATCTGCTTCGCGTAGGCGATTCAGGACATCCATTAATTTTTTGTTATGTTCCTCTAACGTATTGCCATAGATTATGTCGTCGAGGTACACAAAGCGGGTATTGCCGTAGAGCATTGTTCATCATGCGCTGGAACGTAGCGGGTGCATTCTTCAACCCAAAAGGCATTCTGTTGTAGTGGAAGTATCCCGACGGAGGCGAGAAGGCTGTTTTCTGCTTATCTCGTTCGTCCATCGGAATTTGGTGGAACCCCGAGGCTAAATCGAAAGCGGAAAAATATTTTGCTCTTCCTAATTGGTCTAAAATTTCGTCGATGCACGGTAGGGGATACGCGTCATGAGCAGTTTTCTCATCTAGTTTTCGAAAATCAATGACAATTCTCCATTTTTTCTTTCCTGATGCGTCAGATTTTTTTGGCACTACCCAGAGTGGGGCGTTGTACGGAGAGTCACTTGGCTCGATGAGTGTTTGTTCCAGCATCTCGTTCACCTGTCGATCGATCTCCTCCTTATGTGCCGGAGGATACCTGTACTGTTTGGCGTTTATTGGTACATCGTCACTGGTAATGATGCGATGTTTGACCGCTTTTGTACCTGGCAGTGGGTCGCCAGGTAGAGCGAACACGTCGGGGTAGGACGACACGATGTCCCACACTTGTTCCGCTAGTTCTGGTGGCACGTGCTGTAAGCGCACATTTTCTTTGAGCAGTCGAATTCTCTCTAACGAATTGTGTTCTTTAATATGGTGAATCCTTAGTGCGTCCGCCGGTGCGTCTCGGCGCGCCTCCGCCGGTAAAGGGGTAAGTTCTTTGAAGGGTATCCCACGCAGTAAGTCTACCGTAACCCGTTTGGGTTCTTCCGAGTCGTTTATTACTGGTACTCGGGCTTCGTGGTCCTTTGCTACGAATACGCAAGGTACTACGGAATCTGAATTTTCTTCGCTTGAAAGGGCTGGTCCATTTGCAATTTTTGTTGGTATGGTGATGAAGTGAATGGATCTTGCTGGGATTGTGATGGTTAGCGGTTCGAACTTTTCCGATACCGATGTATGTTTGATATTGCTCCATAAAGGGGACGCCGATTAACCCGTCTTCTTTGAGAGGAAAGTCATCAGGGACGACGTGAAAGATCTGTTTTTGTCCCTCGTACTCTTGTTGTGTAACGAACAATGATTTGTGTAAATCATTGCCCATTTTAAATTCTGTACTGACCTTTTTGTCGACCAGTGAAGTTCCCTTGAGGCTGCTTAGTTTAATAAGGCTGATGGCGGCTCCGGAATCTAGTAGAAATCTTCCAGATCCTCGTATGTCTCGCATGGAGAGTCTGACGACTCGCTTTGCGCATCCAACGGTGTTAACTCGAGGGATTGCCCCTCTTCCTTGACCTCGGTTGTCTCCTCCACCGGCAAGTGGTTGACTCGTAAAGGCGGACGAGGTGGTGGTCCACTTCTTCGAAAAACCCGATTGCTGTGTGACAGGGCTTCTTTGGTTTTGTGATTCCCATACCTTGGTACGGCAATCACGTTTGAGATGACCGATGCGTTTGCAATAATTGCAGGACACTGGCACTCGCTGCGTTCCCGGTGAACTTGTGGGAAGTCTTGAAACTGGAGGTGCCCGATGTCGGGGAGCGATACTTGGCAATTTGTCAGCGATGTTGAGGTTGCGCATCATCATTTCCCGAGTGTAGTCATAGGCTTCCGCGGCTTGAGCCTTGGCGATTGCTACTCTAATGTTGTCCGGTCGTTGCGCACGTACTTCGGTGGATATTTCTTTTCGGAGTCCCAACAAGTATTGTTCGAGGCCCTGCTCTCTCTCGTACTCGATTATTAGTTTTCGTTTATTTTCATTTGGAGTAGAGTTCGCGAGCACTGCTAACACTTGGTTTTGGATTTCGAGGAATCTGTTAGTGAATTTTGACACGGTCTCGTTCCTTCCTTGGAATATGCGCGAACGTTTGTCTCGGAAAACACCAACAGGCTGTAAGTTGCCGAATAGAATGCGGAGTCCTTCGTAAAGTCGTTCGTACGTATCGACTTCGTATTCTTGCAATTCGCGCGCCGCGTCACCTATTATTCTTTTCGCGATTATTAAACGACGTAGATAGTCCTGTCGCGTTACTTGTTGTCGAATGTCTTCGATTGACGCTATAAATGCCTCAACCCCGATATTTTTTTCCGTCAAATTCTTTAATAAGCTCTTTTGCTTCTTTCGGCGTGATCTCTTCGAACTGTTCTTCTGAGATTACACTTGGAGCTCTCGAGGGTTGCTCTGTCTCATGCCCAACCTTCTTTATCCCCTTGTCGATCGAACACTTTATTCATCGCGTTCTTTAGGGTATTTACTCGTTCATGTTTGAAAGCGACATGTTGCTAGTAGCTTCGGACTCGGAATCGGTCGCGATATTCACAGTTTCGCGGTATTGAGTAACTGATTTTTTACTCACCGATTCGTTGTGAGAATCCAGCGTTGATGTTAACTTCCTTGTTGATTCTTGGTGTAGTCGGTCGATTCCTAACTTCTAACACTCAAAGCTGGCGTACCCCACACTTAGCACCAATTTTGTTACGTCGGCAAATGAATATTTCTTAGTTACGAAGGTCAGAGGCCAGCTTGGCTTCGAAGCGCGGTTTTTGGATGCGAGGACACGGTTAACACTTTAATCGAATCGTGAGGGAGATTTATTCGTCGGAGCTGGTTACAACATTCGTCTAATACAGTTTAGGAGTTAATACTTCTAGAACTATCGTGAGAGGTGTTTATAAAGAAATCGGCCGTGGGAGAGTGGTCGTAGTGGGGAGGATTTTTGGGACAGGGTTTGGAAAATTACAAGGGAAATGAGCACACGTGTGATCCTGGATTCTGGGAAAAGTAGCTGCACTGACTAGGCGGGTCCGTGGGAACAGAAGCGATAAAAAGGGCCGTAGAGGAGGAATTTGGAGACTAGTCACGTAAGGTGTGTGAAGAGGGATTGGAATGCAGTCAATTATACCTGTGTCCTAGGAAAGTCGAGGATGGAGTACAAAGTATCGGGTCGAAGTGCAGTACAGAAAACGATAAGTTATAGCGCGGGGGTGCGGTCTAGGGGTACAGAGAGTCTGCGAGAATGAAAAAGACACGGGCCGGTAAGGATCTCGTGACAATACATTTTAAAGTAATTTGGCGTGAAATTATTAGTTTTTACCAAATACTACGAGTATTTTCTTTTTTTACTGTTTCATAAATTATCTTAAAATTATGAAACTACAGAATATTCAAATAATTTATGCAATATTAAAAAACAAAAATACTCGGAGCATTTGGTAAAAAATAATAATTTCACGCCAAATTACTTGAAAACGTATTGTTAGAATTATTTATTCCGAAAGTTTTAGCGAATCCGCGACCATTTTCGAATTTGGCATTATTTTCAATAAAGTTCTCGGATAGGGACACATTCAGATCCCTCTATTCGACCGCGTGTCATAGGAGTCTCAACCAACTTCCTGTGACAGCCAAACACTCGGAAGTGGCAGCTGTGACGTCAGCAGACTAGCACTTCCTATAGCGCGCCCGTGCCTGATTTACGTCATTTGTTCCACTTATTAAATTCCGGTCTATCACGTTTAAATCGTATGTTTGATAATTTTTTTCTCAATAACAGGGGGCACAAATAAAGTGTTTCGGGAGTGTTCCGTATTCGGAATTTCGTAAACTTCATTCTCCTGCACGCAAAATGAAATTTTCATTTTTTCCCAGAATACGCTATTATCTCTGGCAAATACTATTCATGACAAAAATACGATATATTTTTTTCCAAAGGCAGCTTGAAAAACCATTGGAAATCAATTTTTTTCGGTCGCAAAATCACCGCGCAAGACCCTTAAAAAACCCATGCCCACTTTATAAAAGCCACCCTGTATGTTCGTAAAATTTTGAGCTCGATGGATGAAGCGAAACTTTTTTTATGTATTTTGATCCGCTAAATCCGAATATCACAATTTTTCGCCGAAAAGTCGAGCATGCTATGGTTTATAGCTAATTGTTAAAACAATTTCTGAAAAAATAAAAGTTTTTCGGGATGAATTATTTCTGACAATTTTGTAACGAAAGTATTCTTTATAAAAATTTTCTGAAGTCCATAGTTTTGAGTAATACATTTTTGAAAATTTCTGAAAGAGCTTACAATTTGGCACTTGGTTTATGTATTTTTTTTTAATATGTGTATTCCTCAGAGGTACCATCCCCTTCTACCAGAGGGTCCTTCCCCTTTTACCATCCCCTCCTTTATTCCTCCCATTCCTTCCGCAATTCACAATTCTTCCATGGTTCCCTACATTCCTTCCAGAGACCCCCCCTCCCGCCGCCCCCCAGAGTTTTGACCGCAGCTACTGTTTTTCTAATGCACTACTGTATCTCATGTGCACAAGGGTCCAGGAAAACTGCGGAAAACCTGGGCCGATACAGGCGGCTATATTTTGCTGAGTTTCAGTTGTATTACCATCAGAAACTCAGACAAACTACCTCCCACTCAGAGGTTGACGCGCAAACCAGTGCACGGGCAAGCGGTCACCGCTCCGAGTATTGGTAGCCTCCAATGCTGCTTAACTTCGGTGACCGCCGAGCCCGCACACCGACCGCGCGCCCGTCTCTGTCGGTTACTTCATTTATGTATATAAATACTACAGTCCGACCTCCGAATTAAAACCAAAAGCCCCCAAGGGGAAGAGTTTTTCTTATATACCGCATACTCCCACCAGGCGCGGGCTCCGCGCTCACTATCTCTGTCTGTCTCTCTCACTCTTTTCCGCATGCGATCCTCTCAACAAGAAACTCGCCGAACGAGTTGCAACTTAGTATTCATATCGCCCGTGCAAAAAAGTTTTCGACTGCGGGTGGACATTTATTTAGCGAATTTTTGTTTCACGTTAATATACTGTGACGGTTCGGCTGTACAGGTAAGCCACCATCACTCAGAATATGATAGAATCTACCCGTTTACCGGATACTAGCATATTCTGGCCAGCGGTCGGAGCGACCGGTCATGCCGCCGGCTGGGCAGGTCACTTGCGCCAAGAATTGGGGCAAGCCCGCGACACCTCGCAAAGGGCTCCGCCCATCGCGAGGAGCAAGACCACCGCGGACTCACGGGAGACCCGCCTATATTAGTACATATCGCGGCTCCTGTGCTTCAACCACTCCTAACCGACTAAGAGTGCGACTCAAATTCATCGCGACGCCTCCTCACACCGAATGCGCGGCTGATATCCTAGAGAGGAACTATCGGGTATAATTTATCCCTCGAAATGGCTATAGTATGCTTACGTCCTCAAAATTACCAACGCTGTCGCCCCACCATCGAAGTGTTCCTCGGCGGCGTGATTTCCCACCTAGCCCTTCGGGTCCGCAAGAGAAATGGAATTTCTCCTGACGGGCCTGGGGCTATTTAAGGGCGTGCACAAGCCGGAGCGGCACTCTTACGTAAATTCCTCATCATTCAACGTGGAGTCAACTTGTCATCCGACATCTCGGATCGCAGGATGGAGGCCTCGCTGCCTAAGCCTTGGTCCCATCCTAGAATAGACCCAGCTTCGCGGTAAGGTGCTCTGTTCCGTTGGGAAGCCCCAGCATTGCGCTGGAAGTCCTACCTCGGGAACGGAGACTTCGTGGTGATTGCTAGATAGGGAAAATTATTCAACATCTGATCAATCGTCCTTAGGACCTTTGATCGTCACCCTCGTAATCTCACGGTAAAATACTCGAAGTGTGCAGTCCGTGGAGTGCCTATCGCGTTCCGCTGCACGAGGGGAATATTCTTAACCAGCTTCACTGGTTCTTGGTCCTCCTTGTCTGGCACCAAGGAGGCCAGACGTCCCTCTCGGACGGCCCCGCTATACGCACTCGGGGTTCGCAGGAAAACCCGGCCTCGAGCACGCGTATTATCGAACGCTAGCATATCTAGCGCGTGAGCAACACGAGTTGGCAACCGTGTGCTTTGTTGCACTCTGAAACCAGTGCCAACCGGAATTATCGCCATAGAACCAATTGTAACACACCTAATAATAAACTCAACGGGTTATCGCCTTCTGACTACAGAAGCGATCCCGACACCGGCCATACGCGTGTACGACGACGCTCGTGATTTGTACGAGCGCGAGCGAGACGGAGCGTGCGAGAGAGAGAGAGAGTGAGAGAGGTCGCGCCTCTAAACATCGTGTGCATGGAACCTCTCATATACGCTCCCGATCCCTGTCGATCCAATAAAGACGGCAGTCCTCGCCACCGGTCTAAACTCCCGTAGTCGTCGTCGTTCACCATTTAACACACTAAATTTCTCCAATACTTAAGATCCAGAATTCCATCTGTTCGTTATCTCACACTAACCAATACGACAATCCGAAATACCAAATGCCAATGATGACGGATTATAATAGGCGTCTCTGAGACCCTCAAAACCACTGAGGCATCTCCAAAAAACACCTTAAATCCATCCCATCATTCCTGGCTCGGAAATCGTACATCGCCCTTCAGGAGGCTACGGGAACCCCAAAATATCACTCGGCAAATTAATCGCCGTGTACCCTCGTTTTCTCGGAAATCTGTGCGAACGAATCCCCGAAAACGAAAGGAAGGCTTTCGCGAAAATCGCGAAACGTCTCAATACATACTATTGAATATTATTGTGTACTACTATATCTGAATTACTATTAACTGTCACAAAATGACCGAAACTGTAAAGAAGCGTAAGAGATCAGACTGTAGTATACAAGTCGAAGAAAATATTACAGAATCTGTGCCACAAGGCGATAATTTAGACAAAGAACCTTATGTCCATATTGTTTTATCCCATTTATATAAAAGAAGAAGTCAATATCTCTGAGGATTCATCTTCAACGGCATAGTTCGTCTCTCTCGAAAATATTCCACCGTCAGTTGAGTGCGTTGCGGATGAAAATAATACGCAACAAGACGAAAACGCTTTTCATTACGTCTCGGAAACTTTTGCTGTTTTATATGAAAATCTTTAAACGCCATTATCTTTATTTTTATTTTATATGAAAATCTTTAAACGCCATTATCTTTGTTTTTATTTTATATGAAATCTTGTCAACACATATATGTATCTCTTTATTGAATACAAAAAATTTCTAATAAACTTGTAGATTTTTTGATGCTTTCACACACGCACACACACATACTCACGAACTCATGCACATTAATTTACACTACAACGTTCCCTCTATTTTGCCTGAATAATCTCTCCCAGGCTGGTTTCTTAACCAGAGGTTCCGCGTACACAATTCTCTCTCAAGCATCATTAATCCGTCATGCTGCCACCTCAGCCACAGGCAGCCGAGAGAAAACAATGATCACGATACATATTGTTCTCTTCGAAATTCATTTAATGCAAATTCCAATCCGCAGTACGGCCACACATTTATGTCGAGGTCGATCGGACGGTAAACCTCGCTCCGTTCGCCTGTCGAGTGAGCACGATTTGCCAGGGGCAGAGACTTTTCCCCCGCCGAGCTGCCACGAATGGGTTCATGCTGACTGCGATACCGACTTGAGGGGTGATCACGACTCGCGCGGCTCCAAGGGAATCTGCAACCTCGACAGACGCGATAATTACAAAATTATATTCCCGATCTCGCCGCTGCGATTTAGCGCCATTTCTGAGGCACGCCGAAAACAGAGATTAGTAGGGAGATGTACAACTAGAGATTAGTTGGGAGATGCACAACGCTCCCCTCATGGAGACTACAGTAAAGGAGCCCGAACGCATATGGCGGAAGTAGTCCAGTCAAAAGTGGCCAAAGTCGAACATTTTTGCGACCGCTTAGTGAAACATGTATTCCTATGTTAATCGACCCGGGGAATCCGAATTTTTAGGAATTTCAACTATTAACAGTGAAGAAAAGGGTTCAATACCAAAAAATATGCATTATTTCAAAAACGAAAAGGAAATCGCAAAAAAGTTTCGAACAAAAGTTGTAGAGGGGAAGATTTTACCCAGTAGGTGTATATGATCTTTTTTCTCTATCTTCAATAGTTTAGCCGTAAAATTGAAAAACAAATTCACACCAAGCTATCAACGCGGGATGCACGCGGACGCACAGTGGGGCAGAATCCCAAAAAGCTGGCCAAAATTCGGAAAGTGTCCAAAATGATCTCCAATTCTCTTCTCGGGGGTTTTCCAGGTCGCTGAATACGAATCTGTTATCAGAATTACGATTTTCAAAATGGCGGACCCAAAATGACGGACATAATTCAACCAATTAGTCAAATAATTCAGTAAAAAATACCCAATCATATTTCTTAAGAGTTTTTGGGATCGCTGATTACGAATTTGTTATAGGAATGTTAATTTTCAAAATAGCAGACGCGATATATAGACGATTCCACAAAAATTTTCAAATTTTAAATATTTTTTAATAGAAAATGTTTCATAATATTTTTAGGTTTAAATGAGTAGAAAATCTCTTGAGCCATGTTTTTATTTTTGAACAATTTCTTGAGTACAAAATTTGCAATAAATCAAATATCTGTTATTTACTTCTAGTAACAAAAATCTTGTATGTCATCTTCAATGTTGGAATCATTCGATTCGGATTCTGATGTTGACCCACTTGTATCCAAATCGGAATCGTTCCTTATCTCTTGTCTGGTGACTTCAGGTTGTTTTAACATTTCTATAGCTTCTTTATGTAAAGATTTCGCCGGTCTCTGGGGCAATTTCCTGATGCTTGAGAGAAATGGATCTGATGATACTAAGAGCCTATAGAAAATGTCTCTCATATTCGATTCTCGAGAGCATTTTCTTGAATGATGTAACCTGTAGTTCTTTATGTCCTTATTGCGTGACTCTTGGGCCTCTTCAGAAAGTTGTCCGATCGGTAAAAGGGCATATTTTACAATTTCTGCTCCGTGCATCAACACTTTGTGCACAGATGTTGGCATGTAATACCATGGATATGAAGCAACGAATAAACGGGCAGTATTTACACAATAGTCTTTGAATTTTTCTTCGTCTATATCATACCCGCTCGAAATTGCCTGCAAAATAACATGAAATCGGTGAATTAAATTTTCATCGACTCCTGTTATTTCAGCAGATATATTAGCATTTTCAAAAAAGCGGCGGGCGGTATTTCCATCGTTTAAGCTGCCATATCCTGGCTTTGGTCGATCAACGATAAGCCCCAGTGTTGTCTTAAATTGAGCCTGTATGTCTTCCTTGCGTACTTTCACAATCTTTTTCACTTCCTCTTCACGAGCTTGCCACTTTTGAGTTGTGAGCTTATACGACAAATGCAAACAGCACTCGAAAAAACGAATCCACGCATGTAATGTAGATATGCCAAATCTTAAATTATCTGTAGTAATGTCCATTTTTATAATTTTGTCGATGTTATTAAAATCTTTAGAGGTGGCTTTGCACAGGAAGCAGCGTTGTGCAGAAGTGGTACCGGTTACAGCGTTACAGACTTTGCCGTCTATCATCGTAAACGACATACAATAGGTTACTGAAATTGATTTTTCATTTTGTTCAGTAGTGTATGGTGCAAGACCCGCAATCTGCTGTTCAATATCGGTAACTTCTTTCAATGTTGATTGTACATCTTCATGTACAAACTGCAATCGTATTGGTCTGCAGAATCGAGGAGATGAAGGTCTAGGATTTTTCCACACAATAGTTCCTTCATCCGTCTCGTGATTGTTGTAGATTAATTGCAAAGGTACCAGAGAAGTATAAAAAATGCTTTCATCAGATTTTCCAGCCTCATCAAATTTTTGCTTATAAACACTTTGACCGCTGCTTCCATCACATCCCCATTTACAGTGAAGTACTAATTTTCGCAGAATTTCAGAATTTAGAGTATCGATGACATCAGCCTGAAGTTGTATAATTCTGTATGTGGTATGATCAAGTAAAGCTTGTAGTTTGATTTGTGCGCACGACTCAGTAATATTCATGTACACAACTGATGGATAACAACGATTTTTTGCTTTTTCTACTTCATGGTATGATGGGTATAATTTGCATTTACGTGCTCTAGCTGCATTTCTTGATAGCTGATAAGAGCGCTTTGATTCTCCTTTCTCGATCATCAAAGAAAGTGCTTCGTCTGGGGTTAAAGGTGTCTCATTTTTTGACCGAACAGCAGCTATATATTTTGAGGCTCTTGTTGGGCTGGTTAATGTGACATCTTTAAGAACTTGAGCAGCATCCACTTGACCAGAAGTCCTTAAACTCATTTGAGCAGCATACGTCAATTCTTCTGTAGATAAAGTAGAACGTATTTCTTCAGTCTTTCGCCTCTTAGATCTATCGCTGGATGAAGCAAAGGATTTCGAAGGTCGTCCAGATGTTCCTTTTTCATCATTCTTGACAATCTTCTCAGATGTTGATGTTGTGCATTCAGTATCGGATAATGTTGAAAAACATACGGTGCCATTCAACCATTCTTCATAATTTTTTAGAAACTTTTCTTGGCCTCTATTTGCTGCTTTCCATCTGGATCGAAAATTTGCAAATAACAGTCCTAATGACTTTTCGTCCTCGTCTACTTGTATCACATGTTCTGTTTTCTTGAAAATTGCATCTTTCAAAACTCCAATAACGAATTTCTGTTCGTTTTTTAAACTGTCTTTCACCATGAAAAAAACATCTCGTCTTGATAATTCCATATTTGAAGATTGGGAAGACTCTGTAAAATACCAATATAAACATGTACAAAATTGAATGACATTATTTTGAAATCATTTTATACTTAACAAAACTATATACGGTGTTCTGACTCGAAATGTACAAAAATAATTTATTACTACTAAAAATGATTTTATATTTATAAAGAAAACGAATATTTATGATATAAATGATTAACAAATATATTTACATACATTCTGCACGAAAAAAACCGAAATTACATGAAATCTGTCTTTACGAGAATCACCTCTGTGTCAGTATACAACAGGTATAATAAAGCCTGAACAGCAGGCGGGCTCCTTTCTTTCATACATGGCTGCTCTAGGAGCCCCTCGTCAGTCCTTGCCGAATCGCCGTCTACACTACGTATACACTATGTACGTATACACTAATACACCTTTACTGCCGAAAACCGTTACGCCGTACAAACATGGGGGAAACACAGTTCTAGCTACTGAGAGTTCTTGCAGGAATATTTTATAAAATGTTGAGATTTTCGTAAAGCGTACATTTAGAATAATAAATTACTGTATTAAAATTTAAATGATCTATGAATATTAATCAATAAATGAACATACTACAAATGGAATTGATAAATAAATATTAATCTATGTTAATGGACAGAAAATATACCAACGCGCTGTAACGTAATAATCAATGGATTACATTCACACGTCCGTTAATGTCGCGCCACGTATTTCTCCCTAAAAATTAGTCTAACTATTCGTTGAGCACTCCTGAGCAGCCAGTTTTTTAGTATATTATATTTAGTACTGTACACTATCAGTTTCTTGTTGAAACAAGGTCGAGACTCGCGAAGACATTTTGAAAACTACTTTAGAATATCGATTTTCGAAAAAAATGTATAATTTTTTATGTTTACTTGTTGCAAAATTTAGATATTTCAAACATAAAATAAGCAATAACTGTGCATAATTATATTTTCTGCATACCTTCAGAAAGTTTTTCCATTTTGCAGAATTAAAATTGAGACAGTTTCGTCCGTTTCACAGCACTTCGAAACAGGCAAGAATTTTTCGACGCGTACGCTTGTTTAATGCGTACCGAACGGCGGCTGAATGTCGACTGATGTCGAGGCGACCCTAGAGCAGGTATAAACCTGCCCGGTCCGGAATTTCGTCCTAGGACTATCAGTAAACAAGATCTGAACATATATAGACGAATATATACAACTCAAAAATTTGACTTTTGGCCAGCTTTTTGGGATTCTGCCCCACTGTGGGACGTGACGAAATCGAGAGGTATGAGCATCGCTGGTACCTCCTCTCTCTCTGGCTCTCGCACGGCCGCTACTGTGCTTCGTTCGGGGGTCCCCGACGTTCGATCGGGTATTTTCGGCAGCCCAGAGGTACGTCAGCAGCTTCCTCTCTTGCCGGCACGGCGCGCAAACCTGCAGCTCGGCTCGAGAGTCCCCGGGACCAATCGGGTGTTTTCGCGGAGGTTAGATAGGGCATTTAAAATGACAAATCCGTTACCTGCTAATATTTCGTACACTGAAATAAAAAGAGCGAGAATAGAGCATTTCGTTGAAACGGCGTACAGAAATGCACCTTTTTTAAAGGTAAAGCTCTATTAGTGGAAACGCCTATATGGAAAGGATGGTTATGAGAAATTTTGATTAATAATGATTTTAACATAATTTGTTTTCTTTGTGTATAAAGTTTTTAATACACTAAAGACATAAGATTGAATGATAGAAACTCTAAATTCTAATATTGATAATATAATTTGTGTAAAAAATTTAACATATCATACAATTATTATTGATGAAATAGCTGATTTTTTATTAAAGTTAAAAGTAAATATCCTGCAAATATATTTGCTGTTCATCGAATTTATCAAGTTAAAGGACAAATAATATTTCTAGTTGTTTCAATTAAAAGTATAAAAGGTATTAAAAGAAACGGGATTTTTTGGGGGATTACATGTGCTAATCCAAAGTTTGTATTGTTTAATAAAAGAAAAATGATTAAACCAAATCAAAATGGGAGGAGAATATCGTTTGAAAAAATTAAATGTCTTGAACTTGTAAAAATATATGGGACTTGTGAAAAAATATATAAAATTTTTCCTCAAAATTAATATAAATAGAATAGTGAAATCAATTATATTAAAACAAATAAATTTATTCAATAAATCATTTTTAATTCTTTGAATAAAGTTATTTACATAAAATTTTGAAAATTAATTAATCGAGAATCAACTATTCGAAATAATATTGGAATAATAACAAAATTTGGATAAAAGAAATTCAATTTAAATCAACTATTGAATTGGTACTAGAATCAAAAATAGAAAATAAATTTCTTATCATTTTAAGATACATTTTTTCTAATTTTTATTATTATACAAATTAATATTTTTTCAATCTAAATAAAATTATATTCAAAGTTAACCAATTGTATAGTGATACTCGTGGAATATAGAAAATTATATGAGAAACCAAATATGGGAAGCTGTATGGTATAACCAAATCCTGGTAAAATTAAAATATAAGCTTCAGGGTGTCCAAAACATCAAAATAAATGTTGGTATAGAATTGGATCTCCTCCACCAGATGGATTAAAAATTGTATTTAAATGTCGGTCTGTTAAAAGTAAAGTGATGACCCCTGCTAATACAGAAACAGCTCATAATAATAAAGTTGTTGTAATTAATATTAATCATAAAAAAAACCCGATGAGTTGGTCTGGTGGTTAGCGTTGCGGGCCAGCGGATCAGGAGGTCGCGGGTTCGAATCCCAGTGGCGTACTTTCGTCACGAAATGTTTTTCTTCGACATTTTCTCGGCAAAAGGCGACTAGTTCCGTGACTAGGAGGTGAACTTGGGACCGACTGTATCGGTATAGGTTTTCGGCAGTTTCCCTATGCCCATGACTGGTGAAAACATGAGATATGCATGGTGAATACGATACGGACGAGGAAGTCGGCTGCGGCCGCAAGGGGGAGGGGGGATGATGGAGAAAAAGAACAAGTGTAGAGCGGTGGACATAAAAGTGGGGAGCCTTGTAAAAAGCCGAAAAGGCTGTGCAAGTAAAACTTGAAAAAAATATATTAATCATGAAAATACAATAATTTGTTAAAAAAAAACATTTAACAAATAACAATATAACATTTTTTTATGATTATGATTGTGGTAATAAAATTAATTGCTCCTATAATTGAGGATAATCCTGCGAGATTAAGAGAGAAAATTGCTATATCTAATGATATTCCTTCATGATATAAATGTAACGAAAGAGGTTTCTTCTAATTAATCAATTAATAGAAGGAGGTAAAAGTCAAAATCGCAAATACTCTATCCGTGGAAATGGTATATCTGAGGCTGCTAATATTAGGGGAATTATTCAATTCCCAAATTCCCCAAGTATAATAGGTATAACTATAAGAAAATATGATGAATGCATAACGTGTAATGATGGAATTATATAATTGATAATTATAAATTAAGTAACCAGGATTATCGAATTCTATACGAATTGATGAACTTAATGAAGATCCTATTCTACCAGATAATATTCCCAAAATAAAACAAAGAATTCCAATATCATTATGATTAGTAGAAAAAAAAAGTTTTAGAATCACGTTTCAGTTAAAAAAAATTATTGCAAATTTAAAGATGTATTAGTGATAACATTTTAAGTAATGTGTCCGATTTAAGTAATAAATTGTAAATTCATTTGAAAGATTAATTCTTTACTATAACATTATTAAGATTCAAAAGTAAATTTTTATTTTTATTTCGATTTTCGTTTTTTTTAACTTAAAATGTTAAATAATTTAATTATTTAACATTCATAAATTTAATGAACTGATAAATGAAGTTATGAATAAATTATTTATATTATTAATATTAAAACTTTATAATATACATTAATTTTTAAGATCATTTTTTCAGAAGCCTAAAGACAAAATAGTACGTGTGTAAAATAAAAATAAGATTGATATAATTATTGAAATCAATAAGATAATAAATGTAATTTATTGTTAATTAAAATATTAATTGAAGATCAGAAAAATAAAAAACGGTTAGGGCCACGGCTTATTTTTGATTTCTTATCATAAATAAAATATTCATATTTTGGTATATCAATGTTTCATTGATATATATAATTAACAAATTCATATACAGCGGTATTTCTAGAATTTCTATCGCTCATTTTCTGGTTCGGTCCGTGCCGAAGAGCCGGGGGCTGTCAGGTGAAAAACTCAGTCGCGATGGATTTCGTGCGAAAGGAAATATAGCCGGTAGCGGAGTCATGAAGAATAGAGGTAAGGAGCCCGAACGCTGTACTGTGGACGCGGGCTATGGAATCAGCGAAAATTGTTACGGAAATATCCGCTGGCGCTGCTGTACTCGGGATAGGATACGACAGAGATGGAATGAGAAAAGGGAGAGCGATAGAAGAGAATATTCAAAGCGCAGTTATGCACGCAAGACAGATGGAAAAAATAATAAATTTATTCGTTCGTCGATTAATTCTGTCATCGTGCATTTGTTAATTAAATTATATACATAGGCAATTATTATATACCCCATTGAGCGGAACAGGTCGTAGGCACTTGATGTACGACAGCCTCGTTGCAAATAGCTACGGATCCATGAGAAGGTCCGGCTAACTGGTCGCAGGGAACATTCTGTTCCGGTTGACCACCGTTTTCCTGTCGAAATAAAAAATAATTGATTATTATATTTATCTCAATGTAATAATGGACAATCTATGTCCAATTGTTCGAGGGGATAGCAAAGTACGATATCAACGAATTGACTCAAGTAATAAAGAGTAAAGACAACAGAGGAAATTGAAGAGGGGTAGCAGATAATAATATTCCGCATATAAAAATTGAAGACCGCAAGAAAAAGATGAACTTTTGATAAATTATACTGCTGAACCGAGCTACAAACAATTAGCAAACACAGCTGCAGGTTAGCTGAGTTCATTCGAAGAAAAGAGCGTATTATAGAAAAGTCAAGCGGGGCAGGAAAATAGAGAAAAAAGAGAAAAAAAAGTTGAGATGTGGCGGAGAAACTCATTCGGAAAGTCATGCCCCTGTAGCGCTGAATGTTTTTATGCATTTCACACAAAAAATTACTATAATTATTACAATCCTTACCTTGTTATCGACTGCGATGGGCATAGCATCAGCGATGAGAGTATGACGAAGATGAGGAATTACCTCGATCGTACCATCAGGCATTTTGATGCGGTCTTCTTTTATTATCGAGTCATTGGAAAAGTGAAGCTCGCACACGAAATCAGTGTGGGAGAGACACTCCCCGATGGCTCTGCTCCATCGTTGTAGCATATTCTACAAGATACAGGAAAAAAACAAAGCGGGTTGAAATTTCATATACACGCTAAATCATTGAGCAAATTTTTTTTCCTATAGGCAATAAGTGGCATGCAATTATTTCAGATTTCGTCAACAAATCACGCGCTCTATGCGTCATTTAACAAAAAGAAAACATTTTAACAGGCGATTTACCTTTGGAACCTTGAAGACGGACAACTGTCGTACTCCTAAGCGCCTGCACTTTGTTCTGCTAGCGTCTCGCCCAGTTTGACACCCTGAGTACGAACAGTATTTCGCCATTGTGTACTGCCACAAGAAAAGAACCCAAAATAAAATTTGTAATTACATATTATGACAATAATACGAATTCTAACCTCACTTTCATGCTCGAGAAATGTATTTAATCAACCGATGAATTACAATTATAATATAATACAGAAAATGGTTTCAAAATACCGTTTTCTTACCTGCTTTTATATAATGCGGGGCAATCACTCACTGCACTCCACAACACTGATTTCTACTGCAATTAAAAAATCCTTATTACAATTTCGCATTCACAGACGAACAGCCAAGAATGATATATAAATATTATAACCAAAAATTCTCCAGTTTATATATACGCTCACTTCATAGCGTCACCGATGCCATACTTCACATCTTTCCCGTTCGGCACTAGCGCTTGATGTGGCTGAATTTCGAACCAAAACTTTTCGTCACTTTCAGGGTCCACGTTTGGGGTGCTTTTAGCATACGCGCTCGGGCTCCTTACCTCTATTCTTCATGAGCGGAGTCTTCACAATCCGACAGCTTAGCTATGTATTGTAACAATTTGATTATTATTTTGAAATTGTCACTACCTTTTTATTTTCGTTTTGGAGTATCCACCATACCCTCTTTATTGAAACATGAAAAGCGAGTATTATCTAGTCCACTTTCTATATTCGACGGTCTTTCCGACTGCTTCTGTCGTGCGCGCTCCCTTTCACCCTTATGCATTCATTCCAATAAATATCCCTTTCGTCAGGGCGACGGTGCGAGCTGAGCTACGCAATCATTAATTATATAGATACAAATAAATATCCCTTTCGTCAGGGCAACGGTGCGAGCTGCGCTACGCAATCATGAATTATATACAGAAAAATAAATATCCCTTTCGTCAGGGCGACGGTGCGAGCTGCGCTACGCAAATTTTCAAGAGGACTTTCATAGTTACAATTTTGATTTAATTTAATTTGTTTTGGACCGATTGAATTTACTTTACTACTAAATTTCCCCTATCATCAGGGCGACAGTACGAACTGCGATACGACACATCCCTTACACACATATACACCTATCGCCTCTCAAAACCGGCTATCATGCGGACGCCAGCGCTCGCATCGCTCTTTTTACTTGGCACAATTATATATATTTCTCGAACGCCTCCTCTTCAACACATATTATAATTTCACTACGCTCCCTACCCATGTAATCTCCAGCACCAGGTAATTCACTATGACATTTTAATATATAATTTGGATTTCTTTACTGTCTCTTTTATTTGATAAGTTTGCTTCTGGCCTTCTACTCACGTTGTTTCCGATCTACTTGCTATTGTTCATTATTTAATCTGACTCGATGCTGACGAATATCTTCTTGACGAATTCTCGACGTTGACGGGGCTGCTCAAACGATGGATTCCGACGGATGCGTTTGTGGCTCTCGGTGATCCCAAGGATTCTTTCTCGCCAGTGGATGAGGTCACGACTTCGAACGTCCGTGCCGGCTTCCTCTTTTCTCTCGTCTTTTGTGAAGTTGATGCCGAAATTTGGGCACGAAAGTGTTCACTGGAGATATAAACACACTTCTGTCCCTATTTGGGAACGGATTCAGCCCATAGACTTTTATTTTTCACCGATCCGGTTTTCACCCCGAGAATTGACTGCTTTTTCGCGGCACGGACTTTTGGAGAGAGCGTGCCCCTGTTGCTATAGAGACGTCCACCCTCTTCCTTTTCGTGTTTCCGTGGATCTATCAGTCTCCTCCTTCTCACGTCGCCCGAGAGTTCCGTGACCGTGGCTCCCTCGCACGTTGTTGGCGTTCATCTCGCAACCAGGACCGCCCGTCACGCGCGGCAAACTCAAAATACTCACAAAGGACAGATTTATTTCCTACAGTATACTAGTCTGCCGAAGATAGCCGTTCGACCATGGAGACTAGAGGTAAAGGAGCCCGAACGCAGTGTTGGAGAAATGGTCTGAAAAGGCGATGACGGCAACGACTTACACTATCTACCGCGTGGCGGCGCCTCTACTGCGGCGATACCGGAAACGCCGGGAAACGCGGGGAAACGCGGTGATTCGAAATTGTTTTTCGTACATTTTTTCTATAAAATTGATGAGTTGTATTGCTTTGCTTTCGTTCAGAGTTATGAAATGTCAATATATCAGTCATTTGTCGACTTGGAGCCGATCGATAATGCAAATGTTTTATTTTTATTCGGTGACATGAACGATTAAATAATCATAACGCAACCTAACCCCTAATGCAACTCAACCAAATCCTAATCGCTTATTCGATTTCGAAGAGAAATATTTTTTTAAGTCGCGACAAACAAACATAAAACAATATAGAATTTACATTAAACCTCAAACCAACCAACAATCCAAACCGAATCTTAACTCCATCCGGGGGGAACTGCTTAAATATTAAAAAACTACTTATTCTAGTGATGCAAGTGATAGCTCGATGGTTAGCACGCTGGAGTAACGTGCGCCAGAGCCCGGGATCGCACCCTCGTCGGGAAAGTTTTTTTTCGCAATTAATATTGCTCATAAACTAAATGTCAAAATAAAAAAATCAGTTTTATTTTTGCTCCTAAATGTAAGTAATTTTTTAAAAACCGAACGGAAATTATGGACTGTTAATTATAGACGAAAACTCTCGCAAAACAAAAATACTGACGATGAATGAATAATAAACGTTAATTTCAGGACCACCGATATTTTATTTGTTTCTTACACGCCCATCAAATGTTCACAATGCTCAAAAAACAGATACGATACATTTGTAGTTCGTTGATTTGTTTTTCACAAAAATGAACACGACTTGTATTTCATAAAATTATATATTTTTCAAAATATTTCGCGTTGGTGTGGAACAGCCCATACATTGATGTAGCGCAGGACAGGCTGGAGGCTCGTTGGCGGTTCGTTGGAATTTTTATAGCCATCTGACTTTTGCTGGATACAAGAAATTCTCAACCGCGTATATCAACTGCATTTTGATAATGAATTCTTTTTTGTTTTCAATGAATTAATCTACAATATCTGCGTGCGTACATGAAGGGTATCAAAATTCAGAAATTAAACATTGCAAAAAGTGTTTCGCCGATTTCGCGAGCGAGGCTCGGACTTCTTGCGCTGAGCGTCATTATTCTCGTTCGTGTTGCCTGTTTTTTTTTCATGCATTAATATTTTTATTCTAGCAGCACGAATCAAATTAATTACACGCTGTGAGATCGCGAACGCTGATTATTGAAGAAAAAAATATATCGCAAAGATCGTCAAGGTGAGTTGGAGTCTTCAAATAAATGTGTTTGGCTTAATTGCGATAAAGCCAGTAACGAACATTCGGTGTTGATCGTTTCTTCATCTTCAATCGATAAAAAAAAATGTGGCGAGTTACGAAAAATCCTCGATGTGTCTCTCGAGTGAAGAAGAAGTACGCCCCTCCGAAGTACGCACAAGCTACGCCCACTCAACATTAATTAATCAAACATTCAATATCTCGGCTGTGTAGCAGTGTACACGCACTTTTTCCCTTTCACGCCTAAATTTATTCGAGACGGTGGTTCGATATTGAGCCTCGAGCGCTCTCAATTTCTCTGGACTCTGAATGGGATCCATGACATCTTTCTTGACCGCAGTACTTGGGGTTTCTGTCGCGATACCTGTTTCAAGAGAAAAAGTATTAGTTTTTCATGCCTCTGGTTGGCGAGAGCCTGATTATACAATTTGGTGTCCCTTACCTGTCGTATAATAGTTGTCACACTGGGCATTAATATTATTCCGACTCCTTCTTGCCTGGTGTATGTCTTTGAGACCTTGCTGTATGAAGTCCTGAAAGTATTGGTGTGACTTGACCAAAAATGGTTGGACGTCGGCTTCCGGATATTGAAGCTTGACACTGTGTTAATGCCTGCGAATAACACGAGAAATAAATATTAATCGAAGATCTGATACTCTAGAGTATGCGCGTGTACAATTTCGCCGAGCTTATCTCTTGGACCTGATGCTTCGAACTGTTTTTTTCAATAATTCTGACCACTGTTCATGAATAAGTGTGGTCAAACGTTTGGGTGTTCTTCGCAAGCTCGAGGATCTCGTGATCGTTCTCTCGTGCCCGAGGTTAACGAGTTCAACTCCCCGCGAGGAAACGATCCGGGTACGAATGGAGCTCGAACTCGTTTGCATTATTTATTTGTTTTTGGTTATACCGTGGAGCAAAATGTTTATCGTACGAAGCGGTGTATTAGAATTTCGTTTCTTCCACCAAGATGTCGGACAATCCTGAAGAAGAGTTCAAGTAGAATAAATAGCACATACCCAATTCGAGGGCTTTTTGGCTCCAGATCAACCCCTGAATTGTTATTAATTTTCCAAGGCAGCCAATCAGGCGCGCCCGTTGAGCGGGCCTACGTCGGTGAACCAATCCGCCGGGCACTACCACATGTGCGTGTCGCTCACCGACGGAGGCCCGCTCAACGGGCGCGCCTGATTGACTGCCTTGAAAAATTAATAACAATTCAGGGGTTGATTTGGGCCCCATACATGCTTATATTAATCGTCTCGGGAATTCACCCCCAACCCCGCATTTTACGGATGACATTCTATCGTGGGACACCCGCAAAACATAAAATATTACTATTCTTACCCCGTTATTTACTGCGATATTTGTGTACGATCTTCTTTGACCACATCGGAGTTAGAGAAGTGAAGCTCGCCCACTAAATCAGTCGCAGCAAGCTGGTGTTGGATGGCGTCGCTCCATCGCTGCAGCATATTCTGTAATTTAATATAATATTTAATTTCAAACCACAAAAAAATGTCAGTGACATGCACTGATATTATAAGTACAGTGAACTTCCGCTAACTCTCGCACTGTCAGCATCCTGATCTGCGCGGTGTGACAGTAACCGAAGGACCCTTCTCCGCCACTAAAGAACAAAAGCATGAGCGAGACTTTCCCCTCAAGCGGGAGGGTCAGCGACAGTTATTCATTATACAGTCAGCGCGGGTTTGCTGTATTGATCGCATAATCAACAACAAAGCACTTGGCGGCACTGCTATGCGTTTTTTAGCTCGACAGGGAAACCACGTTGACTGGATACGGAGCAACGCTGCTAAGTGCTCTACTGTCGAAAATGAGAAAAAAATGTAGAGCAAAAGACTTGCTTACTTGAAAAACCGATAGCTGCCCTGATCCAGCACGCGTCCGTTCCGCCCTGACGGCACGTCGCCCAGTTCGGCATCCCAGATACGCGCACGGTTTACCCATCTCGACCTCGATGAAGCAATCTGCAAAAATAAAGAAATTCATTATTGTAAATATTAGATGTCTTGCGGGGTAATATTTTGTTATTGTAATATGCAGGTTTAATAAATTGAACTGGCGTCTAATTTACACGCTGCAAGCTAGTATAATGGTTGAAATTGAAAATATGTATTGTTTATTAATTTTGTTCATATTTCAACTCGAAATATGCACATTAATCCCTCACTGCAATAGAAATGACGCCGGCTTCGAGCGTGGAAAAAAAACGTCACATATGGCGCCATAACCTCAATTTATTTAACCGGCAAATTATAATAACAAAATATTACCCCAAATGTCATTAAATATGTAAAAAAAATGCCTTCTCCTTACCAGTATGTTATCTTTTACGAGGTAACGAGTCACAATATTTTGCAGGAGCACTTTTTTCACTTTATTCACACTTTATACACACGCGAAAGAAATACACCCCGAATAACGACGTATAAAACGGAAATAAAACTCAGAGCTCACTTCGTTGTACGACCAACGCCAAACTTCACAGCGGTATCTTTGGAACAAGATCGCTACCGTGGGTGAATTTCAAACTAGGAAATATCATCGCTTTCGCATGACACTTTTTCACCCATTCCGCCATATGCGTTCGGACTCCTTCACTCTAGTCTCCATGCGTTCGACTTTCGGAGACCGTCGGCCCAAGCACGTGCAGCGCGCCGGCAAGAGAGTAAGAGGCGGTTAAGTACCAGTGGTCTTCAATCTCTTCGATTTCGTCACGCGCGCGTTTGTAGTATTGGTGTGAATTGGTTTTTCTAAATTTACGGCTAAACTATTGGAGATAGAGAAAAGTATCGTATACACCTACAAGGTAAAATCTTCCATTCTACAACTTGTGTTCGAAACTTTTTTTCGATTTCCTCTTTGTTCTCGAAGTAATGCATATTTTTTGGTTTTTAACCCTTTGCTTCACGGTTAATAGTTAAAATTCCTAAAAATTCCGATTGCTTGGGTCGATTAACATAGGAATACATGTTTCACTAAGCGGTCGCAAAAATGTCCGTCTTGGGCCACTTTTGACTGGACTAAATTATCGAAAAGTCGATCGTGAAAATGATGAAAGATCTTGTAGTTCGAAAAATTTCCGCAGGCGATACCAGCGCCGGGTACGGAATGGGATAGGTGGTGGATAGGATAGATGCGTGAGGACCGGCTTAGCAGTGTTTATGACATACATACAGTGACGTGTTACTGTCAGTTACTATATATGTGAGTATTACATATATATCAGTTACATACAGTTTACCCTGTTACGCATCATTGAGTGATATTTCGGTATTAAAAGTATTTATAAAATCAAAACAGAAAAAGACGATCCAATAAAGGTAAGAACTGAACCTTAATATTATGTTTATGCAATTAATTCGCGAATTAGCGAAAATATTGACAAATATTAATATTGGAATGTGCAACCACATGTTGATTAATTTTGCCAAATCGTTTGTATTTTTTTTATTGCATGCTATCGTCGCCGAATTTAATTATAATTGCCATTAATTTTAATGCTGTTGGAGATTTCTTTGATACATCAATAATGTAATGCATGATGCTTGGACAAAAACCGTTTTTTAGGTCAAATATGCGAATCCTTTAATGTAAATACCCCTCGCTCCCATTTCGTTATAATGTATTACCTAAAATATTTAATTGGATTTATTTTTTGTTTTCAGCTTCGCTATGGGTAAATATTGCGCTTACACCGCATGTCCCTTCCATCACTAAAATAGGTAGTTTCCTAATATTTAAATTGTTGCCCCGCCTGGGGTTTAGATTCGGTTTGGTTTGTTGATTGGTTTAAGGTTTGATGTAAATTATATATTCTTTTATTTCTTTTTGTAGCGAATTAAAAAAAAAATCTTTTTCTTGGCAATCCAGTATGCAATATTCACATTATGGCTATTTAATCATACATGTCACCGTATAAAAATACAACATTTACACTATAAATCACCTCCAGGTAAAAAAAATACTGTAATATTATCATTTCATAATTTAAACAAAAGCATTTCAATCTCACCCTTCAGTATTACAAGCTGCACTAATAAGAAACAAACATACGACAAATTGCGGATCGACGATTTAAAATCACCGCGCGGACGGAGCCTGCAGTGGTAGCGCCGCCAGGCGGGTACAATCCGCGGATTGTTCATCACTTTCACTGTGGAGACTAGAGTAAAGGAGCCCGAACGCAATGCTGGCGAAACGGTTGTGAAAGTGATGAACGAACCGCGGATTGTACCCGCCTGGCGACGCTACCACTGCAGGCTCCGTCCGCGCGGTGATTTTAAATCGTTAATCTGCAATTTGTCGTATATTTGTTTCTGATTAGCGCAGCTTGTAATACTGAAGGATAAGATTGATATGCTTTTGTTTAAATTATGAAATGATAAAATTTCAGTAATTTTTTTACTTGGAGGTGATATATACTGTAAATGTATTATTTTTATACGGTGACATGTACGATTAAACAGCCATGATGTGAATATTGCATACTGGACTTCCAAGAAAAATATTTTGTTTAAGTCGCTACAAAAAGACATAAAAGAATATATAATTTACATCAAACCTCAAACCAACCAACAAACCAAACCGAATCTAAACCCCAGGCGGGGCAACAACTCAAATATTAGAAAAATACCTATTTTAGTGATGGAAGGGACATGCGGGGTAAGCGCAATATTTACCCATAGCGAAGCTGAAAGCAAAAAATAAATCCAATTAAATATTATAGGTGATACATTATAACGAAATGGGAGCGAGGGGTATTAATATTAAAGGATTCGGATATTTGACCTAAAAAAGTTTTTTGTCCGAGCATCATGCATTACATTATTGCTGTATCAAAGAAATCTCCAACAGCATTAAAATTAATGGCAATTATAATTAAATTCGGCGTCGATAGCATGCGATAGGAAAAATACAAACGATTTGACAAAATGAATCAACATGTGGTTGCACATGCCGATATCAATATCTGTCAATATTTTCGATAATTCGCGAATTAAATGCATAATAGTAAGATAAACAATAGTAAGATAAACATAATAGTAAGGTTCAGTTCTTACCTTTATTGGATAGTCTTTGACTGTTTTGATTTTAAAAATTCTTTTAATACCGAAATATCACTCAACGATGCGTAACAGCGTATACTGTATGTAATTGACATATATGTAATACTCACATATATAGTAACTGACGTAACACGTCACTGTATGTATGTCACAAACACTGCTAAGCCGGTCCTCACGCATCTATCCTATCCGCCTATCATATCCACCACCTATCCTATTTCGTACCCGGCGCTGGTATCACCTGCGGATATTTTTCGAACTAAAAGATCTTTCATCACTTTCACCAGAGATTAGTAGGGAGATGCACAACGCTCCCCTTTTCGGCGTGCCTCGTAAATGGCGCTAAATCGCGGCGGCGAGTTCGGGAGTATAATTTCGTGATCATCGCCTCTGTCGAGGTTGCAGATACCCTTGTAGCCGCGCGAGTCCGTGATCACCGCTCAAGACGGTATCGCAGTCAGAAAGAACACGAATGGGTAGCTCGGTGGGGGAAAAATAGCTGCCCCTCGCAAATCGCGATCGCTCAACAGGCGAACGGAGCGAGGTTTTCCGTCCGATCGAGCTCGACATATATGTGTGGCCGTACTGCGGATTGGAATATGCATTAAATGAATTTCAAAGTGAAAAACATGTATCGAGATCATTGTTTTCTCTCGGTTGCCAGATTATGCCGAAATGCGGGTTAAAAAAATTAACGACGAACCGCGTTGAAAAATAAAACGCCGAAACGACCGTGGAAGGTTCAAAAAGAAAGCTTGCGCCTTTGCCGCGATCGTTTCGACATTTTTTTCAACAGTAAACATTATGGATAAGGGTGTATCATAAATGTTTCTCTATCTGCAACGAGCGTCGTGGCTCAGTTGGCAGCGTGACGGATTAACGATGGTTACGGTCGGGCTTCAATCCCCGGTGAATCAAGTTTTTTTTTCTTCATTTTATATTCAGAAAACTCCGAACTAACTCTCGCTTTAGCTATTATCGCCTGTTCAGGCATTATTTATGTTATTTAATTCCTATATGCTTAATTAAAAAAAAACAAGATATTGCTACCGGGGATCAGTGCAGCCAGATCGCGGAATAGCCAGAATACGGTCGAAGTTTCCCGACCGCGCCTTTGGCAGCTACACCAATGCATGGACGCTGAGCACATTCATGTGCGGCCAAGCCGAAACGACACAGATAGACAGTCGTGATCATCACGCCGTGCATACAATTGATGAAGCAAATTTTACAGCATATTGACTACATGTCATGATGCAAAGCCGTGAACTCATTTAGTATAGTGAATGTACAAAGCATTTTTATCTCAATATGTCGTTTACAAATGCATCGTACGTTTGAAGCACGTTGAACTCATATCGCTGTGCTCAAGTGTCCACAATTAATATCTGCAAATTTTACGTCATATGGAAGTCATCCAATAACTGTGTTGATGAATTCACTGGGTCAGCACTGATAGTAGACATGCCATGCAAGCAATATGACGGCGATATGCATGTTTGTCAGTGATACATTCGATGGGCGCAACATGACGGCGATATGCGTGTTTCTCAGTGATACATCCTATGACGGCGATATGCATGTTTCTAAGTGATACATTCGTTGAGCGCAATATGACGGCGATATGTATATTTTGTCAGTGATACATCCCAGGAGCACAATGTGATGGCGATATGCATGTTTCTCAGTAATACATTCCATGACGGCAATATGCATGTTTTCCGTGATACATTCGGTGAGCGCAATATGACGACGATATGCATATTTCTCAGTGATACATCCCATGAGCGCAATATGACGGCGATATGCATGTTTCTGTGATACATCCTATGACAGCGATATTGATATTTCTAACAAAAGAAGGCAGAGCCTGGATGTCGCAAATCGGGTTCTCCTTTCGCGTGGTGAAAGTTGAAGACCTCCGAATTAAAGTCGCTTTTGATTTTTGTTCCAATAAGCCTTAGTTGATGAGATATCGCGATTTGAAAATTTGGGAGTTTCGTCTCGCGCGTAGAGTACGTTGAGCGTTGAGACTTGATACAAGAGCGGCCATAGCTAATACGGTAAGACGACAGACCGGCACTCTGAAAGTTCACGGTTCGCGTCCCCATGCTTTTTTTTAATTTTATTTTATAATCTCTCATAAGACTTTACATGTGCAGGTAAATAAAAACATTCGAAAATATGTATTACTAGTTTTATTTATCTATTATATTAAAATAATTATTCCAATAATGAAGTCACAATTACATAGCAAAATAATATTGTATAACAAATAATTAATCTAATAATCAAGTCACAATTACAAAGCAAAATAATATTGAATAACAAATAATTAATCTGTTAATCACGTCACAATAAGAAAGCTAAATAATATGTTATAAAAAATAAATAATTAATCTAATTCACAGGAAAGCATATTTGAAGATATACATCTTCAAATATGCTTTCCTAATAGAATCTATAAGGTTAAATGTGGTTGCGTTGGTATTACGTTCATTTTATGTTCGTAGTGTCGTAAGCCTTTGTGCTTCCCTTGCTTTTACGATGGTTTCCACCCTCCAATTTGTCAACATACTGATCTGATAGAAGAAGAATCAGAATAATTACCTGCCGCGAAATTTGCAAGGGTGAATTAGATTAATTATTTATTTTTTATACCATATAATTTTGCTTTCTCATTGTACCGTGATTAATAGATTAATTATTTGTGATACAATATTATTTTGCTTTGTAATTGTGACTTGATTATTAGATTAATTATTTGTTATACAATAGTATTTTGCTATGTAATTGTGACTTCATTATTGGATAAATTATTTTAATATAATAGATGAATAAAACTAGTAATACATATTTTCGAATTGGCTTCTTTACCTGCACATGCAAAGTCTTATGAGAGATTATAAAATAAAAATAAAAATTGAATTTAAAAAAAAGCATGGGTTCGCGAACCGTGAACTTTCAGAGTGCCAGTCCGTCGTCTCACCGTATTAGTTACGGCCGCTCTTGTCTCAAGCGTCAACGCTCAACGTACTCTACGCGCGAGCCGAAACTCCCAAATTTTCAAATCGCGATATCTCAGCAACTAAGGCCTATTGGAACAAAAATAAAAAACGACGTTAATTCGGAGGTTTTCAACTTTCACCACGCAAAAGGAGAACCCGATTCTCGACATCCAGGCTCTGCCTTCTCCTTGTAAGTGATACATTCGATGAGCGCAATATGACGGCTATATGTATATTCGTCAGTGATACATCCCATAAGCGCAATATGATGTCGATATGCATCCAAATCCAGAATGATACAAATAGACAGACACAAAAAAAATTTGCACAGGTGTGAGAATGGCTAGGTAGGTAGCGCGCTCGGCTCTCGAATTAGAAGACGTGGTTCAAACCGTAGGTAGGTACAAAATTTAACTAGGCAGAATACGTTTTTAATCCATTTATCATATAGGCAGGAACATCAATAGAGCGTATGGGGATAATAAAAATCCTACCAGATATTTTTTATCAATATTTTTGGATTTTTTTTATTTTCCACGCTATGACACTCATATGAGCTTCATATGAGCACAGCATAGTTACGTCACGACATGCCGCTAATATGAGCTCCGCATGAGTACAGCATATTTACCTCACGCCATGCCGCTAATATGAGCTCCGTATGAGCACAGCATAGTTCCGTCACGCCATGCCGCTAATATGAGCTCCGTATGAGCACTGCAGTTTCTTCACGCCGTGACACCCATATGAGCCCCATATGTACTCACTTATTGTTAGATATTCGTGGGCCAAATTTGCTAGTCTGATGAATTCACTGCTTGCATATTCGCGTGAGAACAACTTTGCTTCATTTGGATGTATTATTGTGAATCATCATGTGATGCAAAGATGACTTCAACGGGAGCACTCATAAGGGATACACAGCTGTGAGACTTTCTATGCCGCAGTGATGATGTACATATGATGCCAATATGAGGTACATCCGTCTATCTGGGTTTTAGATGATTTCAATGCTTATTTAGCTCTTGATTCTCTGCATTATTAATGTATACAAAAAAATATTCCGCGCACGCGCTCAGTGCTTTTCAAAAATTATTATTACTATTAATTATTATTTGATTAGTTATTTTTATTAGTTATCATCATTATTTTAATTAGTTATCTTGTGGTGTCGAAAAATTTATCGCGCACTCTGACCGCTTATTTTATTAGTTTATACGTTAATTCAAATATAATAATAAATCCAAATTACAACTTATTTATCTTATATAAAATTGTTTACTTTTACTCACACCCGTCCTTATGCCAAATAAATTATAATTCATAAAATTAAGCGGAAATATATTTATATTCGTATTATTATATTAATTCTCATACTTTCATCGAGCGATAAAGCATTATCCCCAAAAACAAGCCAATCATCCATGCGGCCGCGAATCGTAAGTACCAGAAAATGCACACATTCTACAAGTGATGAGATGGTCCCGTTGGTAGCGTTCCTGGCTTCAGTCCGCAGGGGCCCGTGGTGCAAATTTTTCTCCAAATTTGTCATAATTTCTCATATTTTAGTCATATTTGAGATTTTCGGAGAAAAAATGATTTAAAACAGATTCAAGTTCTGGCCTATTTCCCAAAAACACATTTTTTTCACTCAAAATTCATGATTTCTCATTTTTTCCCAGAAATTTCTCTTTTTCCTATGACCTGAGTGAACGGCTGCGAAGATATTCAGAGAGAAGTTAAAGATAAAAAGAAATGAGATTTTCGTAAAAAAAACTATTATTTTTTTTCCGAAAATTTTCCTTTTTCCTATTACCTGAGTGAACGGCTGCGAAGATATTCGGAGAAAAGTTATAGATGAAAAAAAATTAGATTTTCGTAAAGAAAACTTATTACATTTTTTTATCCCTCATAATTCTGAGGAATAATGAATTTCCGAAATTTTTGAAAACATTATTTTCCTTACGCGGTAATACCACTGTAACGGCCTGCCACGAAGCGTATTAGACAAATAATACTTGGGGTAATTATTAAGCATATATTGAAGTATATTGCAAAAAAAATGTACGGGAAAATATTACAAAATGGCGACACTGCAGAAAATTCTTCCGAGGCATGTTGAACTTAAGGTGCTCTGCGGCACGTAGTATGACTTGTGCCAATTTTAATCTGGACAAAATAATGTTTTTTTGTTAAATCTAGATGAGTGTAGCTAGTGAACCACGTAGGGGATTTTAGAAATATTGATTTTTGAGTAATTGCCGAGTATTTGACTAAAAATATTCATTTAGACTTAATAAAACGAAATTCTTTTTTTTAGATAAAAATTGGCACAGTTATACTGCGTGCCGCAGAGGTTCGACATGCTTCGGAAGAATTGCTGCAGTGTCGTCATTTTGTAATATTTTCGGATAAAAATTTCTAGCAAGACACTTAAGTATATGCTCAATAAATACCGCAAGTATTATTTGTTAATGACATTTTCTTCCGCCAAAAAAAATATTTAAAAATACGCTTCCTGTAAGGCCGGTACAGTGGTGTTACCCCTTCATATAATTTCTTCATATAATTTGAGTCTTCATATAATTTCCGAGATTTTCCCGTGATCGTAATTAAAATGATGACATATTCGAAAAAATTCGGAGAAATTCGGAGAAACTCGGATGTTTGCGTAAAAATAATTGTCCGCAAAACTCCGAATTCTTCATATTTGTTCCAATTCATAGAAAAATTCGGAAAATTTTTTCGGAAAAGATCGGAGTTTTTCGAAAAAAAATTGCACTAGGGGCGCGAGATTGTTCCCCGCGCTCAGTGCTTTTTAAAAATTATTATTAGTATTAATTATTTTTTGATTAGTGATTTTTATTAGTTATCATCATTATTTTAATTAGTTATCTTTTAGTGTCGAAAAATTTTTCGCGCACTCTGACCGCTTATTTTATTAGTTTGTACGTTAATTTAAATATAATAATAAATGTAAATCACAACTTATTTATCTTCTAAAAACTTGTTTGCGCTTTACTCACACTATTCATATTCGTATTATTGTATTCATTCTCAAATAATTTCATCAAGCGATGAAGCATTATCATAATTCTTTATCGCTTGATGAAAGTATATGAGCGGAAATATATTTATATTCGTATTATTATATTCATTCAATAACTAATCAAATAAGAATTAATAGTAATAATAATTTTTAAAAAAGCACTCAGCGCGGGGAACGATCCCGCGCCCCTGCGGACCGAAGCCAGGAACGCTACCAACGGGACCATCTCATCGCTTGTAAATATGTGCACTTTCTGGTGCTTACGATTCGCGGCCGGATACATTATGATAAAGCTTTATCGCTTGATGAAAGTATATGAGAATGAATATAATAATACGAATATATTTCCGCTTACTTTTATGAATTCCAATTTTTTTGGCCTAGGCACGGGTGTGAGTAAAGCGCAAACAATTTTTTAGAAGATAAATAGGTTGTGATTTACATTTATTATTATATTTAAATTAACGTACAAACTAATAAAATAAGCGGTCAGAGTGCGCGATAAATTTTTCGACACTAAAATATAACTAATTAAAATAATACTGATAAAATAACTAATAAAAATAACTAATCAAATAATAATTAATAGTAATAATCATTTTTAAAAAGCACTGAGCGCGGGGAACGATCCCGCGCCCCTAGTGTAAATATTTTTCCAAAGAACTCCGATTTTTCCGGAAAATTTTTTCGCATTTTCTCTATGAATTGGAACAAATATGAAGAATTCGGAGTTTTGAGGACAATTATTTTTACGCAAACATCAGTTTCTCCGGATTTATCCGAATTTTTTGGAATTTTCCGAATATTTCATCATTTTAATTACAATCACGAGAAAATCTCGGAAATTATATGAAGACTTTAAGGGGTAACACCACTGTAACGGCCTTACTGGAAGCGTATTTTTTGATATTTTTTTTTGGCGGAAGAAAATGTGATAAACCTATGATTCTTGCGGTTTTTATTGAGCATATATTTAAGTATATTGCTATAAATGTTTCATCCGAAAATATTACAGAATGGCGACACTGCAGCAATTCTTCCGAAGCATGTCGAACCTCTGCGGCACGCAGTATAAATGTGCCAATTTTAATCTAAAAAAAGAATTTTGTTTTATTAAGTCTACATAAGTGAAGCTACTGAACCACGTAGAGGATTTTCGATAAGTTAATTAAAACAATATTTATTAACAAATAACTGTCTTTAAAAAAAATTGAACATTTTTAGTCAAATACTCGGCAACTACTCAAAAATCAATATTTCTAAAATCCCCTACGTGGTTCACTAGCTACACTCATCTAGATTTAATTAAAAAAAATTATTTTATCCAGATTAAAATTGGCACAAGTTATACTGCGTCCCGTAGAGCACCTTAAGTTCAACATGCCTCGGAAGAATTTGCTGCAGTGTCGCCATTTTGTAATTCTTTCCCATAAACTTTTTTTGCAATAAACTTCAATATATGCTTAATAATTACCCCAAGTATTATTTGTCTAAAACGCTTCGTGGCAGGCCGTTACAGTGGTGTTACCCCTTAAGGAAATCAGTGTTTGCAAAATTTTCGGAAATTCATTATTTCTCAGAATTATGAGGGATAAAAAATGTAATAAGTTTTTTTTACGAAAATCTCATTTTTTTTCATCCATAACTTTTCTCCGAACATCTCCGCAGCCGTTCACTCAATAGGAAAAAAAAACTTCCGGAAAAAAATAAGAACAAGTTTTTTTACGAAAATCTCATTTTTTTCATCTTTGAATTTTCTCCGAATATCTTCGCAGCCGTTTACTCAGGTAATAAGAAAAAGGAAAATTTCCGGAAAAAAAATAATAATCAGTTTTTTTACGAAAATCTCATTTCTTCTCATCTTTAACTTTTCTCCGAATATCTCCGCAGCCGTTCACACAGGTCATAGGTAAAAGAGAAATTTCCGGGAAGAATATGAGAAATCATGAATTTTCAGTGAAAAAAAAGTGTTTTTGGGAAATAGACCAGAACTGGAATCTGATTTAAATCATTTTTTCTCCGAAAATCTCAAATATGACTAAAATATGGGAAATTATGAAAAATTTGGAGAAAAATTTGCACTACGGGCTCCTGCGGACCGAAGCCAGGAACGCTACCAACGGGACCATCTCCCGGAGTAGGAATTGACGATGAAAAAAGGGCTCGCCAATCTCTGAAACAAGGCTCACATTTTTTAATTCAGGCTGACCACCAGCCTGATATCAGGACTCGCTGAACCTCTGAATGATAACGCGGTTTCAGGCTCTTGCACACAAGCTTGACCAAAGGCTGGTAGAAAAGCCTGTACTGACGATGGCCTGAAACGACGAAACAACAAGGTTCAATACGAGCCTTAATGAAGTCTTCACGAGCATCTATGACCAGGCTTATCCCAAACTCTTCTCGAGGCTATATGAGGCCTGTCTTTAGTTTTCTATATTCTACATTGGGGTAAATTTAATAAATTTGTAAAGAATTCATTTGATTTATTATATATATTTATTATTCATTATATTATTTGTTAGAAAAAATATATATAAAAAATATTTTAAACACAATACTTTATTTTATTTATTTTTTATGGGACACGTAATGCACAGAGTGTACGCAAACTCCAGAGAGTGAGTATATACGAAATCTGTGTGTGACGAGAAAAAAACTTATTTGCGTACGTCATAAATATCGATAAGAGAATATGTTTAAATGTGCTGAGCTGCCTTCTTCACTTTCATTGTTCGTGCCTTCGCACCCGACAAATTTATTGCTAATTTTTTTTTCATAAAAGTACAGAAAAAATATTATTCAAAATTTATTTTATTTTATCACAACTTGAAACGAGCCTACATCCAGCCTTGATTTTTTAGCCTTAAAATTTACTGGCTGAATAAAGCTTGAAATAACCCTGAGTTGAGGCTAAGCAGCCAGTCTTGGTTCCAGGCTGCTCCAAACGATGCAATGAAACCTGGCCCAGGTCTGTCTCACTCAGGCCCTGTGAAATAAGGCTCGCACAAGTTTGTTTCCATCGTCAGCCTTTTGATTCCCTACCTGGGTCATCGCTTGTAGAATATGTGCACTTTCTGGTACTTACAATTCGCGGCCGGATGGATGATTGGCTTGTTTTTGGGGATAATGCTTTATCGCTTGATGAAAGTATGAGAATTAATATAATAATACGAATATAAATATATTTCCGCTTACTTTTATGAATTATAATTTATTTGGCATAAGGACGGGTGTGCGTAAAGCGTAAACAATTTCATATAAGATAATTAAGTTGTAATTGAGATTTATTATTATATTTAAATTAACGCATAAACTAAAAAAATAAGCGATCAGAGTGCGCGATACATTTTTTGTATACATTAATAACGCGGAGAATCAAGAGCTAAATAAGCATTGAAATCATTTAAAAGCCTCGCGCGTGCCGTCGGGTGTCGTCACGCACGAGTCGTGCTCAGATTTTTTTCTCCCTCGAAGCCTTCGTTTCGCCTTGGCCGCACATGAACGTGCTCAGCGTCCATGCATTGGTGTAGCTGCCGAAGGCGCGGTCGGCAAACTTCGACCGTGCTCGGCTCTTTCCGAAGATGTCCGAGCGTCGCTCGCTCACGGACACGTGCTACCATGATTGTGTGATTGGCGCGTAAAGACTAGAGAGGGGGTAACTTTTACGCGCGATCTGGCTGCACTGGACGCGGGTTCGATCCCCGGTAGCAATATCTTGTTTTTTTTTTATTAAGCATATACGAATTAAATATCATAAATAATGCCTGAACAGGCGAGAATAGCTAAGGCGAGAGTAAGTTCGAAATTTCCTGAATATAAAATGACGAAAAAAAAACTGGTACACCGGGGATTGAACTCGGACCGTAAGCATCGTTAATCCGTCACGCTGCCAACTCAGCCTCGACGCTCATTGCAGATAGAGAAACATTTATGATACACCGTTATCCATAATGTTCACTGTTGAAAAAAAATGCCGAAGCGATCGCTCAAAAGATCAAGATTTCTTTTTGAACCTTCCACGGTCGTTTCGGCGTTTTATTTTTCAACGCGATTCGTCGTTAATTTTTTCAACCCGCATTTTCGGCATAAACGGGCAACGGAGAGAAAACAATGATCTTGATACATGTTTTTCACTTTGAAATTCATTTAATGCATATTCCAATCCGCAGTACGGCCACTCATATATGTCGACAGGAAGACTAGAGGTAAGGAGTACGAACGCCGTGTCGTCGAAACGTCCGCAACAGCGAGGACGAGAAGGGCGGCGCTGCTCTCCTACCGCACCGAAGTAAAGTCAGCAACAAACAAGTGCCGTACGATACGCTCCCTCATATGCAGCGATAATTTGATCAAATGAATTGTAAAGGCAGTGCCGTACGATATGCGAAAAGCATCCTTTGCTATTTCATATGGAGCGATCATTTCATCAAATAAATTGTACAACCAGTTGATGAAGGCAATTTCTATATAGATAGACAGATTTCTCATATATACATAGTTTTGGGAAATACCGAAATACAGAAATTAAGTCAATGTTTTTTTTGTTGCGGGAGCAGTAACAAACAAAATTTATTTATAGACACAAGGAAAGTCATAATAAATTGTCATCCAGACAAAAAATTTACAGATTATGACACGCTGTACAGTTTAAGAATTATAACGAAATACAGAAATTAAGTCAGTTTTTTTCCTTGCAGAAACCGTAACAAACAAAATCTATTTATAGACACAAGAAAATTCATAACAATTTTTCAAATTCTCACATATTATATTTACACATTATGATACGCTGTACAGATAAAGAATAATAACGAAATACAGATATTAAGTCAATGTTCTTTTTTCGTTGCGGAAGCAGTAAAAACATAGACAAAAGACAATTCATAAGAATTTTGAATTCAAACAAAAGATTTACAAATTATATTTGCACATTATGACATGCTGTACAGATAAATCGAACTTACAGTTTTGATTTTTTTCCTATTGTCTTTTGTTTTGATTTTCCTTGCATGATTATTTCCGTTGACCGATCGCGCTAGAAAATGTTCTCTCATGACGAGATAATAGTTTATCACTCTCTTCGTGAGCTCTTCGTTATGTGCTTGGCATCCCACGTACACACGTACGCACATACCCATTTTCACGCCTCGAAAATAAACATTTTGTTTATTTTCGAGACATGAGACAAAACGTGCAATATATGAAAAATCCATACATTGCACGTTTTGTCTCGTCGACGGGACACTTGCTCCATATCTCGCGTTTGTGATAATTTTTATTTCACTCGGTACGATAATGGTACGATAAAACGAAACCATTCTTTCTGCGAATGTAAGTACTATTTTTCTTAACTATGATTGATTGTTTTCGCCGCAGATCACCAAATATATTTTATACCGAGACACAATTATTTTTTTTTACATCTAACACAATTCGCAAAATTGGTTAGCCACAACATGCTTTATGCCAACACGGACGACGAGCGGGAATCATCGATGACACATGACGTCAGTTGTGTTCTTGTCGCTTAGTTCACTTCGGTGCGGTCGAACACTAGCGACGCACGCCGTGAAAACACTAACTACTAAAATTCACAGTTTGTCGGACGCTTTTGGATCGGGCTCGCCACAGGCGTTCGTACTCCTTACCTCTAGTCTTCCTGTATGTCGAGCTCGATCGGACGGATTGCTCCGTTCGCCTGTCGAGCGAGCGCGATTTGCGAGGGGCAGAGACCTTTCCCCCTTCGAGCTACCCATTCGTGCTCACGCTGACTGCGATACCGACTTGAGCCGTGATCACGGACTCGCGCGGCTACAAGGGAATCTGCAACCTCGACAAAGGCGGTGATCACGAAATCATATTCCCGACCTCGCCGCCGCGATTTAACGCCATTTCCGAGGCACGCCGGAAAAGGGGAGCGTTGTGCACTAATCTCTGATAAGCCATAGCGATAGCTGAGCCCGTCAGCTATAGATATAGCAGGGTCGCGATGAAAAAAATAACTTTCAAAAATCGATATCTCGAAAACTATGGCGTGACGCCAAAAATCCTTTTAGGGGATATCTTATAACATTAAAAGGAAGGTGTATACCAAATTTTAGGTCGAAATTCAGTTCCCGTTTTTCGGAAGTTTATCCAAAAAATCAACGACGAAACGTGTCGAAAAATAAAATGCCGAAACGACTGTGGAAGGTTCGATAAGAAATCTTGAGCCCTTTCCGCGGTCGTTTCGGCGTTTTTTTGTCAACAGTAAACATTATGGATAACCGTGTATAATAAATGTTTCTTTATCCTCAATATGCGTCGTGACTGAGTTGGCAGCATGACGGATTAACGATGCTTGCGGTCCGGGTTCGATCGCCGGTGAATCGATTTTTTATAAAATTTTTTTCTTCATTTTATATTTACAAAATTTCGAATTTCCTCTCGCTGTAGCTACTTTCGCCTGTCCAGACATTATTTATTATATTTAATTCATATATGATTAATATTGAAAAAAGACATTGATACCGGGGATCGAACCTGCGACGTCTACACTCAGAGCCCGCACGCTGATATCTCAACCGCGAGGCTCTTGAACCGCAAACCTGCCTTACGTTTACACACTTTTCCAATCGATGGGGTCCCAGATAGACGGATGAACCTCATATCGGCATCATATGTACATCATCACTGCGGCATAGAAAGTCTCAGAGCTGTGTATCCCTTATGAGTGCTCCCGTTGAAGTCATATTTGCATCACATGATGATTCACAATAATACATCCGAATAAAGCAAAGTTGTTCTCGCGCGAATATGCATGCAGTGAATTCATCAGACTAGCAAATTTGGCTCACGAATATCTAACAATAAGTGAGTGCATATGGGGCTCATATGGGTGTCACGGCGTGAAGAAACTGTAGTGCTCATACGGAGCTCATATTAGCGGCATGGCATGACGGAACTATGCTGTGCTCATACGGAGCTCATATTAGCGGCATGGCGTGACGTAACTATGCTGTGCTTATATGGAGCTCATATGAGTGTCATAGCGTGAAAAATAAAAAAAAAATTAAAAAATATTGATAAAAAAAAATCTGGTAGGATTTTTATATCCCCATACGCTTGTATTGATGTTCCTGCGTAGATGATAAATGGATTAAAACGTATTCTGCCTAGTCAAATTTTGTACCTACCTACGGTTTGAACCACGTCTTCTGATTCGAGAGCTGAGCGCGCTGCCTATTTGTATCGTTCTGGATTTGGATGCATATCGCCGTCATATTGGGCTTATGGGATGTATCACTGACGAATATACATATCGTCGTCATATTGCGCTCATCAAATGTATCACTTACAAGGAGAAGGCAGAGCCTGGATGTCGCACATCGGGTTCTCCTTCCGCGTGGTGAAGGTTGAAGACCTCCGAATTAACGTCGTTTTTTATTTTTGTTCCAATAGGCCTTAGTTGCTGAGATATCGCGATTTGAAAATTTGGGACTTTCGGCTCGCGCGTAGAGTACGTTGACGCTTGAGACAAGAGCGGCCTAGCTAATACGGTAAGATGACGGACTGGCACTCTGAAAGTTCACGGTTCGCGGCCCCATGCTTTTTTTAAATTCAATTTTTATTTTAGTTTTATAATCTCTCATAAGACTTTGCATGTGCAGGTAAAGAAGTCAAATCGAAAATATGTATTACTAGTTTTATTTATCTATTATATTAAAATAATTAATCCAATAATGATGTCACAATTACATATCAAAATAATATAGTATACAAATAAATAATTAATCTAATTCACACTTGCAATTTTCGCGGCAGGTAATTATTCCGATTCTTCTTCTATCAGATCAGTATGTTGGCAAATTGGAGGGTGGAAACCATCGTAAAAGCAAGGGAAGCACAAAGGCTTACGCCACCACGAACATAAAATGAACGTAATACTACCGCAACCACATTTAACCTCGAGGAAAATATCAGGAAAGCATATTTGAAGATATATATCTTCAAATATGCTTTCCTGTGAATTAGATTAATTATTTATTTTTTATACTATATTATTTTGCTTTCTTATTGTCACGTGATTAATAGATCAATTATTTGTTATACAATATTATTTTGCTATGCAATTGTGACTTCATTATTAGATTAATTATTTTAATATAATAGATAAATAAAACTAGTAATACATATTTCCAAATTTTCTTATTTACTCGCACATGTAAAGTCTTATGAGAGATTATAAAATGAAAAAAAATTGAATTAAAAAAAAGCATGGGGACGCGCACCGTGAACTTTCAGAATGCCGGTCTGTTGTCTTACTGTATTAGCTACGGCCGCTCTCTTCTCAAGTGTCAACGCTCAACGTACTCTACGCGCGAGACGAAACTCCCAAATTTTCAAATCGCGATACAATCAGTCAAAATAGTCGATACACATTTTCTCGTTGTCGAAATAAAAATAAAGTTCGAATGGAAAAAATGTTGTATTTTTCGACTACTAGACGTTCATGATGATAATGATGAGTACAGCAACAAATGGCGTGTTGTTCATTGCAATAATTCGTGAATTACTTGTGAAAAATTATTCTTCAGTTTCCCACTCATATGGGCAGAAGCAAGGCTCGCAATCACGGACTGACTTCGTGCTTCGGAAAGCAACTGGATTACAATTGTATATTTACGAAGAAATTCCACTCCGCTCACCGTATCGAAGGCATTATCTGCAGAGGTTACAGCGTTTTTGGGTTGCCGCTGCAACTCATGAAGAGAATGATGCAAACATTTTTATCAGCTTATAACGCAGCTCAATTTAATCTTTATCTTTAACTTTAATTTCACAAACAGCGGAACCAATGAACGAAAGAAATAAATCTTCGCAAAGAGCGACTACGGTGCAAAGAGCGGCTCTCATGATAATCTTGAAATCGCCTTATTAAAAATTAATAGCAGTTCTGGTAATAGCGTGTGTCGTCGTTGTTTTTTTCATGTGTATTTATCAATTGGGTTTCAAGTCATATAAATTCACCAACGATCATTATTGCTGCAGTTACGACGGAGAAGCCAGCCATACATTTTGTGTTCGAAATAAAAATAAAAATGTACATTAATCCGGTGAATGTTATTCAACTTCTATCCATAGCGATAAGTGCTATGAATTTGCATCACACTCCAATCACCAAACAGGAAGAACAGTTCAGTAAGGATCTAGAAAACATGATCATTGAAACGATGGATCAACCTATGAAAATGGAAGTCGAAACTGGTTTGGATTTTCTGTCACCAAATGAAATTCATGAAGCAGCCGTAATAGAAGATGTCAGTGAAGGAGATTGGCGCGGACAACGATACCTAGATCTAAAAATTGATGAAAATGTATGTACTCAAGATATAGAAGAATTGAGTTACGAATACAAGACAAGAGCTGTAGATTGCTGGAGATCCAGGGCAAATGGGAATAGAAAGTTATCATCTGTCCAAACTAAATTCAAAAAGGTGAAATCAGAGCCGCAGTTGCGCCGGTGGGCCCATAGTATAAATAAGGGTGGCACCTACAAAGAAAAGTTAACAAAGATAGCTCACTACACGTGAAACAATTTTAATGATGCTTTCGACAGAAGGCTGCCTGTCCATGATATAGATCTTCGACGATGGGCCTTACGTGCACGAGAAATTGTAGAAATACCAGCCGTCAATTTCCAAGCATCCGCTTCTTGGCTAAGGACATTCAAAAACCAACATGGAATTGTGTCACGGAAGATTACTAAATATGTAACAAAACAACAATTATTAAACGCTGATACACTTCAAAACAAAGCTATCGAATTTATAGAAATGGTGAAAGTCAACGTAGCCAACGTTGGGGCTGAAAACACATTTAATTCTGATCAGAGTGGATTCAATTTAGAGCTACATACAGGCCGCACATTGGCGAAAGAAGGGCAGAAATCCGTTGAGGCAGTCGTGCAATCGAAAACATCAACAACACACAGTTATACTATACAGCCTTTGGTTTCTGCGAGTGGCCAGCTTTTGGTACCTATGTTGATCGTTTTAAACGAACCTACCGGCAAATTTGGTCCTCGAGTGGAACAAACTATGTTCAGAGCTGAAAATATATTTCTATTGGCTTCGAAATCTGGAAAATTGAGGACTAATCATTTCAAGCGATGGTTCCAAGAAGAATATTTTCCCAATACGGGTCCAAAATCGGTAATACTTCTGGATTCTTGGAGCGGTCAATGTCCAACTGCATTTGAAGAAATGGATATGCAAGGGAAAGATATTAAAGTTTTAACCATTCCAGCAGGTAAATATATTGTACGAGTATCATTAGTTCTGTAGACAATTAGTCCATATGATAATTAGCAATTCCTGCAGGTACGACTGGAATGATACAGCCCCTTGATGTTTATGACTTCCGTGTATGGAAAAACTTCGTCAAACACTTTTCTGACGCAGTAATATTATACAATTACGATGTCAATCTGCATTTGAGAGACAATATTGTTGAATTACAATCTCTTACACACAGCCAGTTTTCTTCTCCAAGGTTTACAAATCTTTTCAAATATGCGTGGTACAAAAGCGGGTACGAAGAAGAAAGACCACCAACCTTCGAAAATCCGGTAGAATTTTACTTTTCACAAAATGTACCGACATGCGATATATGCGGCGAAGTAGCTATTATCACGTGTGCGTGGTGTAAGAAATCTCTTTGTTTAAAACACTTTTATCATGACTATCATTATTGCAATAAGTATAATCCATAAAAAAACATTTCCTAAATGAGTAAGCGTGAGAACACTTTTCCGATTGTGTTGGAATCTTCAAAGGCAGTACGTGGCGGGGGAGAATTTCTTCGTAAATATACAATTGTAATCCAGTTGCTTCCCGAAGCACGAAGTCAGTCCGTGATTGCGATCCTTGCCTCTGCCCATATTAGTAGAAAACTGAAGAGTGATTTTTCACAAGTAATTCACGAATTATTGCAATAAACAACACGCCATTTATTGCTGTACTCATCATTATCATCATGAACGTCTAGTAGTCGAAGAATACAACATGTTTTCCTTTCGAACTTTATTTTTATTTCGGCCCGTTCACGAGCTATAGAAAGAACGAAGTTGTTAAGGGTGCGGTGACCCCTTAAGAGTGTCGTTCCGCCAAAGCAAGAAAATGTGTATCGATTTTTTTGACTGATCCCTTTCTTTGTAACCCATTTTTATTTCTACAAATTTTCGTCCATGCCGCACGGTAAGAACTTTGAACGTTTGCCTTTCGCGAGGGGGACCGTTGGGGGGAGGGGCTGGAATGTTACAAATATGCAATTGCGTCATAACACGAACGTATATTGACGTGAATTTAGACCGAAATGCCAGAAGGCTAGCCGATAATACGATGCTCTCGGCAAGAAAATCGACGGGCAATTTCAACCCCTTAATTGTGAGATATCGGAAAAAGAAAGAATACGTATCCGCACTTTTCCATTCTCTACATGTATGCAAATTTACATCCCAATCGATTAAAAATTATCGGAGATACGGTTGAAAAAATTGCATTTTTGCACTAAACAATATGAAATTTGTTGCTATCTGCATCGTTCTAATCTCCAATGTATAGTACACGAAAAAATAAACCTTGTTGCAATTTGAAGTTTTCCCATATCTCGTACCGTTAAAACGTTATCGACGAAAAACGAAAAACACCCCAATTTTCGAGGGTACTTTTCAACCCTTAAAAATCGGGTTCCGTCGATATAAAAAAATACGTGTCGCCTATTTTTACCCATTCTACAAGCATGCCAAATTTCATCGAAATCGGAGACATCGACCTCGCAACGTTTCCAAGGCTTATTGGAACAAAAATAAAAAACGACGTTAATTCGGAGGTCTTCAACTGTCACCACGCGAACGGAGAACCCGATTCGCGACATCCAGGCTCTGCCTTGTCCTTGTTAGAAATATGCATATCGCCGTCATAGGATGTATCACAGAAACACGCATATCGCCGTCATATTGTGCTCCTGGGATCTATCACTGACAAAAATACATATCGCCGTCATATTCCGCTCAACGAAAGTATCACTTAGAAACATGCATATCGCCGTCATAGGATGTATCACTGAGAAACACGCATATCGCCGTCATGATGCGCCCATCGAATGTATCACTGACAAGCATGCATATCGCCGTCATATTGCTTGCAAGGCATGTCTACTACCAGTGCTAACCCAGTGAATTCATCAACACAAGTCATTGGATGACTTCTATATGACGTAAAATTTTCAGATATTAATTGTGGACACTTGACCACAGCGATATGAGTTCAACGTGCTCCAAACGTACGTGTACGATGCATTTGTAAACCACTTATTGAGATCAAAATGCTTTGTACATTCACTATACTAAATGAGTTCACGGCTTTGCATCATGACATGTAGTCAATATGCTGTATAATTTGCTTCATCAATTGTATGCACGGCGTGATGATCACGACTGTCTATCTGCGACGTAATTCTGTAGTTTTGGTCCAATATTAGGGATTGGCTGAAACCTAAGTATGGTGTAGATATGACCTTCATGGACTGATGCCCAAAAATTCAATTCGATTCACCGTTTAGTTCATGGGATAACTGCAATTGAATATGGGTATTTTTGTACGTGAGTAGTAAAGGAGGTTTATGGAGAGACGCCTGATGACGTCATCCTGGGTGAGGTGTATACGTGATATCGGCGGGGCCGTATGGGGAATTGGTGGTGGGGGCACGTATGGGGAATTGGTGGTGGGGGCACGTATGGGGAATTGGTGGTGGGGGCACAGTTTTGGGGAATCGGCGGTGTCAGTAGCGGAGGGGTAGGTATGTGAGGTTACTACTATACCGACGGTGATCGCAGCGTTGTTTGTCAGGCGATTCGATTTCACAGATATGGTGGGTAAAATAGGTTTCGGTGCGCTGCGCATGGTAGGGATAGTCTCATACCGTGAATGGGTTAGGGTGATGTTTGACCAAAAAAGAAATTATTTTCGACAAGACATATAAATGTTTTTATTCATCAGCGTACGGCCTGGTACATGCGTTGGTGAGTGGCGTAGAAAATGATTACGTGGAATACATTTCAAAAAGGTTTATTATCGTGAGGGAAGTACATTTCTCTCGCCAGGTTTATAGAGGCAAAGCGCTAAGCAGCTTGCACGAATTAAAACTGGGGAGACACATGATAACCGCCCGTTTTATGAGGCACCCGCTTATGATGGTGGGGGTGATAAGACTGCAGTGGTGGGAGGCCAGTATACCCGCAGCCAACAGGTTTTTACCCTGTTGCGTAGATGAGCCTAGGACGGGATTGAGAGGGGAAAGGGTTACATGGAAAATGACTCATTGTTTGTACAGGTGTGTAAGATGGAGCGCGTTGTGGTGTAGAGTAGGGAAGACGATGGTTCAACATCCCAGGGCCTAGGACGTGTGAAGAGTGGTGGCCATTGCCTGTTTTACGTGAAATATGTTTACGATTTTAATAGTTTAACACGACGCTTTTAAAACTGGAGTATTGTAGAGCAGGCGAAAGAGACGAGCGACCGATTCAATACGAGAACGTGTAAATTTTCGGGCGCTTACGGCATGAAACAAGACAACGACGTGCAGCAGAGCCGCTATGGTTAGGAAGTCTTTACGACCTACTTCCTCGTCGGCCCTATGGCCATTGGGTGAGCGCCTCTAATAACATCGTCGATAATTTACAATTCTTAGAGGGAACATCCTGTTGTCACAAAAGATATTGTAAACTGTAGACCATTATTCGGAAATATATGCAATACCACACCCAAAGTTGCATATATTGAACATATTTTGAGACAATACGGTAATAAACAATACCGCGACACGATTGCTTGGAAAACGAAAATCACCCCTATTTTCGAGGGTTCGTTTCACCCCCTAAAACCGTTTTTCCGGCGATAAAGAAAGATACGTATCGCAAACCACATCAGACCAGGAAATTGGAGTATATCAAATCGACCAAACGCACCGCACCAGTCACACCAGCTTACGGATTCGTGACAACGAGAGAATCGGGACGCATCTCACTACCAATCTTAAAACACCTACATCAACAAACGATAGCTGGTTTGGTTTTCCCCGTCAAAATCAACAAAATGGACGAGCGGGGTGTTTTGTCCGCACCGGTATACATACCCGTGTGACTTAACTTTGAACATCACAGATACCATCCGACGTGTGTCGGTTGTTAAATTACGTTGTCGCGGGAATCAATCCTGAAGAAAGTGGTGGTGAATATAAAGTCAAGGGATAACCCATGTTTTGCGTGGTCAGTGGTCACTGCTCTTTACCCAGTGAAAAAGAATGTGAACAGAGTAACTTCGTATCCACACTACTCAATCGTACTGCAGCTTCAAGGCATTGTTTTTCCCATCACTCTCGATCGAATAAAGACATTTCAATGGCAAAACACCGTTTCCATTAATGTATTTACACCGGAAAAGAAAAGCATCATTCCGATTCGAATATGCGACCAATAGCTGGTCCAACACATCAATTAATTGTACGTGGAGGTTTCGTCGGACAACAACGGTTCCATTAATGTATTTACAACGGAAAAGAAAAGGATCATTCCGATTCGAATATGCGACCAATAGCTGGTCCAACACATCAATTAATTGTACGTGGAGGTTTCGCCGGGCTACAGTGTGGGACAGTTTGTATGGATAAAAATGTTATCACGACTCGTGAGCGCGCAGCTGAGCAAAACAGACGGCAAAAACACATCAACGATCGGTGAGTAAAAAGGAGCCTACTCGAGAATATACATATGAATAATTATGTACTTCGATAATATAATTTCTTCCATCATTTTGTTACAGGTGTTTGCACTACTTATACACGGAGGCTGCATTGGGATCGCACGAGATGGATTGTGGAAAATCAAACGATTGTGCCATTCAATTACCTGATGAAACGGACAAATGGCTAACAGTCGAACACTTTCAACGAAAAGAGCGACTTCCATTTGTGATTTATGATAATCTTGAGTGCGTTTGGGTGAAGGTTGTCATAAAAAATATACAGCAACAGCACGAAGTGTTTAACATCGCGTACTATTTACATTGTTCGTATGACCATTCGTTATCGGGATACTACTCCCATTGCGATGTCGATCGGATCCCATGATTTGTTGAGAACCTTAAAGATGTAGTTTTGCGCATCAACGATATTTTACGGGATAATGTTCGCATGGTACTTCTAACTCCGGTTGAGTGGGCAAAATTTTGAAGCGCTACTCACTGCCATATATGTGAGAAACCATTTGCCGAAGACGACATACGTGTTCGTGATCATTGCCATCTGACCAGACGTCATAGACGGCCCACACACTTTAATTACAATTCGAAGTGCAAGCAGTTTTTTCATACCCGTAGTTTTTCATAATTTGTCCGGTTATGGTGCGCAGTTCATCATTAAGGAACTAACCACAGCATTTGAAGGGAAAACCACCGTGGTGCCCATAATCAAGGAGGAATACATTTCTTTCACAAACACAGTTCGAACGGCAGATAAATCACATAAGATTCAATTACGCTCTATCGGTTCATACAAATTTCTCAATGCAAGTCTGGATAACTGGCCTCGTTTTGACAGTGGACACATTCAAAATGTCACGGTCGCAATTTCATGGCATGCCTGTCGACAATTTCATCCTATTAACTCGAAAGGATGTTCCTCTATGAGTATAGCGATAGTTCAAACAGACTGGGAAACTATCACATACCGCTACGAGACACATTTTACAGTACTTTGACTGGTGACATTGTGAGTGAGAATGAATACGCGAGAATGTATGGGAGCGGTTTTCTATTCAAACCTTAAGCGAATATAGTGACTTGTACATAAAGACTAACGGTTTTGTTACTGGCCGATGTTTTGGAAAACTTTCGCCATAGCTGTATCAAGAGTTACAGGCTCGACCCCGCTTATTACTGTACTCTCCCGGTTCCACATGGGATGCAATGTTGAAACATATATCCGCTAACTTCGAATTGTTCACCGACATTGACATGGTATTATTTGTTAAACGGGGTATACGCGGCGGTCGGAGTCAGTGCTCAAATAGGTATGCGTGAGTCAATAGCATATACATGGCATTGTTCGATCCATCATGGTTCTCATCGTACTTGATGTATTTCGATGTAAATAATTCGTATGGATGGGAAATCCCTCAACCATCGACCTATGGTAATTTTCGATGGGTCAATGACTTGTCGACATTCAATTTATCATTGATCGCGCTAGATTCACTGGCCGGTTACATGCTTGAGGTTGACTTAGAGTATCCGGAATGTCTACACGATGCACATACGAACTTCCCATTTTGTTCAACACATGGTAAACCACCTGGTCGGCAACACAAAAAAATTCTTGCAACCGTGCATAACAAGGGACGGTATGTTATTCATTATCGCAATCTACAGCAGTGTGTACGCCACGCTCTAAAAATCATTAAAAATCATAGAATACTCCAATTCTCCCAATAACCTGGCTACGAACATATATCGAGCTCAATACGCAGCTCCGGACCGAAGCACAGTAGGAGAAAAGCCCGAAAACCTGGCCAAAACCCCAAAAAATAAATTTTCGAAATAGGGTCAGTTGAGTAGTCATTCAGGTAGAGGACTAGTAACTGCATTCTATTGTGGAAGGGAAAGCCCTTTAAGTGTATCCCTGCGCCGCAGCGTCAGTTGGCAGTGAGTGTTCGTGAAGAGTGTACGTGTCACGCGCTGAACAGACGAAAATAACGCTGACTTCAAAAACCCATAACTTTAAAGTGACGGGTTTAATTTCAATTCTGCAGCATGGATACGACTTCTGGAGGTATGTAGAACATGTTTTTACATCGGTTGAATCGAAAGTTTATGTATAAATGATTGAAATGTAGTATAGCCTTCGGCATAAATAAAATTGAATAATTTTGAAAACTTATATTTTCAACGGTCCGAAAAGTCATATATTTTGTCACATTTTGCAAAGCTCCTAGTCTCGGCCTTTAGTTTAATGTATAAGCTTTCGAAATTTACAAGAGTTACCAGCGGAAAACGTGCGTCTTGTCCGTTATGATTTTTTTCGCATCGTGCGGTAGCCGAGCGTGCACGCGGCACTATTGAGCAGCCGCTGCGCCTCTACCTGAGAATGGGTGAAGTAGCATCATAACGGACAAGACGGCTGTTATACGCTTGAAATAAATTATTTTAATATATATGTATGTGTATATATATATATATAAATTTTCTGTGATTTAATTATGATATATACGTATGCATATATATATATATATATACATATTAAAATCAACCACATAAAAATTTCTTAAATATGAATGAAATGTTATAACATTCGAATAAAATATTTGAATATATATATATATTATATAGTAAGCAAAGCTTTCTTTTAACCAAATCCATGTCAATATTTTCTGTCTAATTTTCTTAAAATTATTTCAATTATTGCGGTTATTTATTTGGTAAAATAATGTACATTGTTCAAGTTTTTGTATTAATTGAAAATTTTATCTTTTCCTTTAACACCAATTTTCTACAATTTTATGTCTTTATTACAGGATCCGGTTACAAAGAATTGGTGCTGACAAGGAAAGAAGTATTTCTGATAATCAGCGAGCATTTATCCGATAAATTCGCTTCCTTGATCGAATTTATGGTAGAAAAATTTCCAAGGACACCGGACGTACAGTTGTAGTGCCTGAGGACTCGAAACAGACTTTTTCGATACTCTTCAATCAAATGAGAACGAGGTGGCAACAAGCTCACAGAAAATCCTGTGTATTTTTCAAGAATAACGGTGAATGGCTTAGCAAGCAGGTATGTTTTGCCGCACCTACAGACACTGTAGTAACAAGCCCGGGTAATACGGGCGGCCGCCCGTCCCTTGAGTTTACAATGTCCAGTGAAAGATCTAAACGAAGGAAGACCCAAGATATTCGTACATCGTTCAACTCGGTCGAGTTAGCATACGCTACTCAGATGAGCCTTCGCTCTTTAGGACAATCCGACGCCGCAAAAGTTATTAAGGACGTAACAATGACAAGTCCTTTAAGAGCTTCCAAGTATCGTAAAGCTTACTCAGCAACGGATGAAATTACTTTATCCGAAGAGGCTGCACTTTCCGCTATGATTGAATATAAATTCTCCAAGAGTACTTACCAGGGAATGAGAAGATTAGGGAAGGAAAATAACTGTAAGCTATATCCGTCTTACGAAAAAGTGATGAAAGCAAAAAAGTGTTGTTATCCACCACGTGATGCAATCAGGATTACAGAGAGTAGTGCAGAAGTCCAACTACAGGCACTATTAGATCATACAGTTGAACGTATTTTACTCGTCCAAAATGTACTCATTCAAAGATTGACTCCAGATAATGTTCGTAAAATGGACTTGATTTGCAAGTGGGGTTGCGATGGAAGTTCTGGGCAAAGTGAATATAAGCAGACGTTCAGTGATGACAGCAAATCTGATGCGCATGTATTCTTTACTTCAGTCGTGCCATTACAACTCGTGTGTTATGATCAACAATCGAAGGAAGAAATAGTTGTTTGGAAGAACCCCAGACCCTCGTCTCCACGATTTTGTAGACCGCTTAGACTACTGTTTCTACGCGAAGACACAGAGTCAACACTTAATGAAGTCCAAATTGTTGAAGAACAAATAAAGTCACTTCGTCCATTCGAAAGTGTAATAGATGGAAAAGAAATCTCCGTAATGTACAAGTTGTTGTTCACCATGATAGATGGTAAAGTTTGCAACGCTGTATCATTGACGAAATCTGCTCAACGGTGCTATTTGTGTGGAGCAACCAGCAAAGATTTTAATGCCATCGACACTGTATTGCAAAGGGAAATCAATGAAACAAATTTGAAGTTCGGATTGTCGACGCTGCATGCGTGGATACGGTGCTTCGAGTATTGCTTACACGTGTCTTACAAACTCGGCATTAAAAAATGGCAAGCTCGAAGTGCCGAAGAAAAAAAAATTACCCAGGAACGCAAGAGGGCCATTCAAGAAGGATTCAAGAAGCAATTGGGTCTAAATATCGATCGCCCAAAGCCTGGATACGGCAGCAGCAATGATGGCAACACAGCTCGGCGATTCTTTTAAAATTCGACGGTTTCCGCTGCGATAACGGGGGTCAACGAAGAAGTTATTAAACGCTTGTACGTAATCCTACAAGTTATATCGTGTGGCCACGAGATAAACTGTGAAAGATTTGAACAGTATGCTATTGAAACGGCAAGAAAGACCGTTGCATTATACCCTTGGTACTCCATGCCTACTTCGGTGCACAAACTATTAATTCATGGTCCAGTGATAATAACTCATGCTCTATTACCAATCGGCCAATTATCCGAAGATGCTCAGGAAGCTCGAAACAAAGACATCAAACGATATCGAGAAGATTTTGCGCGAAAAAGTTCCAGGGTTAAAACTATGGAAGATGTTTTTCATCGGCTCTTAGTTACGTCTGATCCGTACATTTTAAGTGTCAGAAGACTACCACAGAAGAAGCTGAAGAGTTTGTCGCCGGAAGCTGTAGCGATGTTGATCGCTCCTAAAGTGACTGCAGCAGACGAATTTTGCGCCGAGATTGAAGCCGTGCCGGGAGTTGTAGTAGATACAAACTCGGATAATGATTCTGACTCCGACTCCGACTCCGATTACGATTTTGATTAAGAATAAAATTTTCTATTTTTGAAACGTTCCGTATGTATTTTGGAAATAAAAATAATAATTGCGTAGAATACACTGTTCACGTTTATTTTATTATGATGATTTTTTTAAATATATTAATTTATCTATTTAGCAGGATACTCGGCCATTTTGTTTATAACAATTTGCTGTAAGCTCTTTGTTGCAAGTTATAAACAATAGGTATCGGATTGGTAATCAGCGACCTTGAAAACCCGTATATACCAATTTTTGTCAACATCTGGTAACTTTTTAACGTTCATGTCGGCCATATTGGATCGGCCATTTTTTTTACGATAATTTCGCTTGCGGATTCGTAATCAGCGACCTTGAAAACCCGTTAATACCAATTTTTGTCGACATCTGGCAACTTTTTAACATTCATGTCAGCCATATTGGATCGGCCATTTTGTTTACGATAATTTGGCTTTCAGATTCGTAATTAGCGACCTTGAAAACCCCTGTAAGCCAATTTCCATTCCCGTCAAAGGTCATTTGAGGTTTTGGCCAGGTTTTTGGGCTTTTCTCCGACTGTGCGAAGGAAAGAATGGCTTTGAAAAAAATCTCTATAAAGTGATGAATAATGCATTGTTTGGGAAAACTATGGAAAATGTACGCAACCATGTAGGCGTTAAGCTTTTAACATGGTGGGTGGGCAGGTACAGTGCAGAGGCAATCATTTCCAAATCAAATTTTCATAGCCGGAGTATTTTTTCAGAAAACCATATTGCTGTCGAATTACGCAAGCTCGCGGTGCAATTCAATAATCCAATGTATGCGGGTATGTCCATTCTCGGCATATCGGAGACATGATTATATGACTTTGATTATGAGTACATGATGTCTCTGTTTAAAGACAAATGTACAGCCTTATACACCGATACGGATAGTTTCATGTACAACAGTGAGTGTGAGGATGTGTATGACTACATGAAGTGTAATATCCATCGTTTCGATATGAGCGAGTATCCGGGGAGCAATAGGTATGATGTACCGCTTGCCAACGAAAAAGTTCCCGGACTTATGAAAGACGAAAATAATGGTCGGATAATGACGGAATTCGTAGGGCTCAGAGCAAAAATGTATGCAGTCCGAGTCAGTGGTAAAGACGTTACGAAAAAAGTGAAGCGCGTTAAAAGTAACATCGAGGCGAGAACGATCACCTTCGAGGACTATACGAAATGCTTATATGACCAGATCGAAATGACTGGCCTGCAATCATGCATACGATCGAAGTTGCATGAATGGTACACCATCAACAAGACAAAAATTGCTCTAAGTCCGCACGGTGACAAACGGCATATCGTACCCGGAACCGCGAAAACGCTCCCATGAGGGTCTTATTGAATACAATCGTAGTATGTATTCTTGTAAACGGTAAATAATCTTGTAAAATAATTCTAGAAAGATCTGTAAATATCGGGGTCTGTAATTAACCGTGTCGGTCTGTTATGTGTAATATATTGGTTTATAGATTTTTCAACTGAGAAACTGAAGAAGAGCTCATTTTAGTTTGGTGAATATCCTAATTTTTCCTACACCTTCTGACACTCTTCTGTGTGAGAGGTAGGGAGAGAGAACGAAAGAAAGAATGAGAGAGAGAGAGAGGGTTTAAAGGATGAGAAGCAAAAGAAAAAGCTACCTAAGCTGGAAAACACTTGCTGCGGTGAAGAGAACGGTGGACGGTTTGTGAGAGAAAGACCAACTATTGTCATCTGGTAGGAGCAGAGAAAAAGAGAGCGAGAGAAGAGTCATCAAATTTAAAACATTTACATTGTTCGCTACAAATCAGATTTGCTTATCCAGCTATCGTGAATGTTATCGAAACCCAGCCGCATTACTAACATTCGATTACCACGCTGCTGCAATACTTTTTCAATGAGATAAATATCGGGATATTGAACTTTAAGTAGCTCCTGATCGTACAAATCACCTGCAACGATATATGGTAAATATTTCAGCTGTCTATTCCTGTGTGTAATCCTTTCAGAAAAAACTCCTAAATTGACTGATCCTCAACTGACTTTATCGCAAAATTTTACTTTTATGAAGATGCTTTTTTTAATGGACTCTTGTCAAAAGCACGTTGTAGCAGCTACTTCTCATTTTCAACGTTGACGCTCCTCGATTTCACCTGAGTTATGGTATAGTGTACATAATCATTATACCCGCCTACTATGTTGGAAAGAATATCGATCCATGTATAATCAGTACGTAGCCTAAATTGCATTATTTTTACACCTTATTTCTCAATGCACGATTGAGATGCTCGCAAATTAATGCTTTTAAATTGGTATACGTTGAATATATGTGAATATTTTACTTTTTTATTAGGACTTTGAAGTGACCATTATAAAACTATTTTCCCTAATCAACCTGCGGTTCTGCGGTATGCACCCCTTCACAAGTGTCGGCTTCATTGCGGTTGCTGCATGTTTAACATTCTTACCTCGCAGGGGTACGGTGCATGCAAGTTTTGAGACAGTATCGATGAAGGTGAGGTGAAATTTATGCTTGGAGTTTATATATGCGTACGACGGCATAACGACAAGGTCAGCTTGATTTTGTTCGTCCAAGCCACGGATGGTCACAAGTAAAAGTCTAGTATCATCAAGTTCATCGACGCTTCGTAAAACGATTGAGATTTTTATTTTATTTTACGCACTTAGAGTAACGCCACCGACTATGTCCTGTCGATGTTGCTGAATCTGTGCTGCCCCAAGTTATGGTGACCATCTGCGGTAGTTCGAAACCCAATCCCCGGTCTGTCTGGAGGACCTTGCTTACCGAAAGAAGTGTACGCTTATTCAATTTGCATCCAAACACAACGATGCTCATGCTCAGAGCGTGTAGAATTTCAGACGATCAGCAAAAAAATAATTTTTGTTTCACGAAATTCCTCAATTATTGATATAACTTAATTCGAATGTCCAGAACTTCCGACTGCTTGTGATACTCGAGAAATCGTTTGTACTCATTCGTACCAACAAGTATATCGTTTACTCCACCGATCAATCGCTTTTGCCCGCTCCTATCAGCGAGTATATCATTTGTACTGGCAATTAATCGGTTATACCAGTGCGTACGAACGTGTACATCATTTGTACCACCGAGCTATCACTTGAACCCGTTCGTACTAGCGAGTAAACCGTTTGTGCCACCGAGCAATCTTTTCTACCCATTCGAGTCGACGAGTATATCATTTGTTCCACCGAGAAAACGTTTGCACCCGTTCGTATCGATAAGTATATCGTTTCTACCACCGAGCAATCTTTTGTACCCGTACGAATCGACGAGTATATCGTTTGTACAGCCGTGTCATCGTGTGCACCTGTGCGTACGGACGAAAATATCGTTTGTACCATCGAGCAATCGTATGTAACGGTTCGTATCGACGATTTGGTCCACATAGCAATCGTTTGTAGCCATTCGTATCGAGGAGTATATCGTTTGTGCCACTCGTACAGATGAGTACATCGTTTGTACCACCGAGCAATCTTTGTTACCCGTTCGTATCGACGAGTATATCGTTGTACCACCGTGTCATCGCTTGTACCACGGTGTAATGGTTTGTGCCCGTGCGTACGGATGAGAATATCGTTTGTACCACCGAGCAATCGTTTGTGCCGCTCGTATCGACGAGTATAATGTTTGTGCCACCGAGCAATTTTTTGTACCCGTTCGCATCGACGAGTATATCGTTTGTTCCACCGAGAAATCGTTTGTACCCGTTCGTATCGACGAGTGAATCGTTTTTACCACCGAGCAATCTTTTGTACCCGTTCGCATCGACGAGTATATCGTTTGCACCACCGCACAGTAGGAGAAAATCCCAAAAACCTGGCCAAAACCTCAAATGACCTTTGACGGGAATGAAAATTGGCTTACAGGGGTTTTCAAGGTCGCTGATTACGAATCTGAAAGCCAAATTATCGTAAACAAAATGGCCGATCCAATATGGCTGACATGAATGTTAAAAAGTTGCCAGATGTCGACAAAAATTGGTATTTACGGGTTTTCAAGGTCGCTGATTACGAATCCGCAAGCCAAATTATCGTAAAAAAAATGGCCGATCCAATATGGCCGACATGAACGTTAAAAAGTTACCAGATGTTGACAAAAATTGGTATATACGGGTTTTCAAGGTCGCTGATTACCAATCCGATATCTATTGTTTATAACTTGCAACAAAGAGCTTACAGCAAATTGTTATAAACAAAATGGCCGAGTATCCTGCTAAATAGATAAATTAATATATTTAAAAAAATCATCATAATAAAATAAACGTGAACAGTGTATTCTACGCAATTATTATTTTTATTTCCAAAATACATACGGAACGTTTCAAAAATAGAAAATTTTATTCTTAATCAAAATCGTAATCGGAGTCGGAGTCGGAGTCAGAATCATTATCCGAGTTTGTATCTATTACAACTCCCGGCACGGCTTCAATCTCGGCGCAAAATTCGTCTGCTGCAGCAGTCACTTTAGGAGCGATCAACATCGCTACAGCTTCCGGCGACAAACTCTTCAGCTTCTTCTGTGGTAGTCTTCTGACACTTGAAATGTACGGATCAGAAGTAACTAAGAGCCGATGAAAAACATCTTCCATAGTTTTAACCCTGGAACTTTTTCGCGCAAAATCTTCTCGATATCGTTTGATGTCTTTGTTTCGAGCTTCCTGAGCATCTTCGGATAATTGGCCGATTGGTAATAGAGCATGAGTTATTATCACTGGACCATGAATTAATAGTTTGTGCACCGAAGTAGGCATGGAGTACCAAGGGTATAATGCAACGGTCTTTCTTGCCGTTTCAATAGCATACTGTTCAAATCTTTCACAGTTTATCTCGTGGCCACACGATATAACTTGTAGGATTACGTACAAGCGTTTAATAACTTCTTCGTTGACCCCCGTTATCGCAGCGGAAACCGTCGAATTTTCAAAGAATCGCCGAGCTGTGTTGCCATCATTGCTGCTGCCGTATCCAGGCTTTGGGCGATCGATATTTAGACCCAATTGCTTCTTGAATCCTTCTTGAATGGCCCTCTTGCGTTCCTGGGTAATTTTTTTTCTTCGGCACTTCGAGCTTGCCATTTTTTAATGCCGAGTTTGTAAGACACGTGTAAGCAATACTCGAAGCACCGTATCCACGCATGCAGCGTCGACAATCCGAACTTCAAATTTGTTTCATTGATTTCCCTTTGCAATACAGTGTCGATGGCATTAAAATCTTTGCTGGTTGCTCCACACAAATAGCACCGTTGAGCAGATTTCGTCAATGATACAGCGTTGCAAACTTTACCATCTATCATGGTGAACAACAACTTGTACATTACGGAGATTTCTTTTCCATCTATTACACTTTCGAATAGACGAAGTGACTTTATTTGTTCTTCAACAATTTGGACTTCATTAAGTGTTGACTCTGTGTCTTCGCGTAGAAACAGTAGTCTAAGCGGTCTACAAAATCGTGGAGATGAGGGTCTGGGGTTCTTCCAAACAACTATTTCTTCCTTCGATTGTTGATCATAACACACGAGTTGTAATGGCACGACTGAAGTAAAGATTACATGCGCATCAGATTTGCTGTCATCACTGAACGTCTGCTTATATTCACTTTGCCCAGAACTTCCATCGCAACCCCACTTGCAAATCAAGTCCATTTTACGAACATTATCTGGAGTCAATCTTTGAATGAGTACATTTTGGACGAGTAAAATACGTTCAACTGTATGATCTAATAGTGCCTGTAGTTGGACTTCTGCACTACTCTCTGTAATCCTGATTGCATCACGTGGTGGATAACAACGCTTTTTTGCTTTCATCACTTTTTCGTAAGACGCTCGTATAGACGAGTATATCGTTTGTACTGCTCGTATAGACGAGTATATCGTTTGTACCGCCTAGCAATCTTTTTACCCATTCGTATCGATGAGTATATCGTTTGTTCCTCCGTGTAATCGTTTGTACTCGTGCGTACGGACGAGAATATCGTTTGTACCACCAAGCAATCGTTTGTAACTGTTCGTATTGACGAGTATATCGATTGTTTCACCGTGTGATCGCTTGCAACCGTACGTACGGACGAGAATATCGTTTGTACCTCCGAGCAATCGTTTGTAACCGTTCTCATCGACGGGTATATCGTGTGTTCCACCGGGCAATCGTGGGTTCGAAAACCTTCAGGAGACTTTCGAAGACGTTCGTGAGACGTCTAAGAGGTGTTCAAGAGACTTTCGAAGATCCTCGCGGGACGATCGAAGGTTTTCATGCCGTTTGAGTTTGTTTGAGTGGGTCGTTTGGGAACGTCTGAGTTTTGTTGTAATTGTTCGGGTTTGTTCTGATCGATTTGGTTTATTTGCGTTTGTTTCGATTGTTTTGGTTTGTTATGATTTGTTTGAGATAGTTTGGATGGAATCCCAAACAAACCAAAACAATCGAAAAAAATCCAAACAAATCAAATCGATCAAAACAAACCCGAACAATTGAAACAAAACTCAGACGTTCCCAAACGACCCACTCGAACAAACCCAAACAAACTCAAACGTCATGAAAACCTTCGATCGCCCCGCGAGGATTTTCGACAGTCTCTTGAACACCTCTTGGACGTCTCACAAACGTCTTCGAAAGTCTCCTGGAGGTTTTCGAACCCACGATTGCCCGTTGGAACACACGATATACCCGTCGATGAGAACGGTTACAAACGATTGCTCGGTGGTACAAACGATATTCTCGTCCGTACGTACGGTTGCAACAATCACACGGTGAAACAAACGATATACTCGTCATTACGAACAGTTACAAACTATTGCTTGGTGGTACAAACGATATTCTCGTCCGTACGCACGAGAACAAACGATTACACGGCGGTACAAACAATATACTCATCGATACGAACGGGTAAGAAGATTGCTAGGCGGTACAAACGATATACTCGTCTATACGAGCGGTACAAACGATATACTCGTCTATACGAGCGGCACAAACGATATACTCATCGATACGAGTGGGTGCAACCGATTGGTCGGTGGAACAAACGATATACTCGTCGATACGAACGGTTACAAACGATTGCTTGGGGGTACAAACGATATTCTCGTCCGTACACACGGGTGCAAACGATGATACAGTGGTACAAACGATATACTCGTCGATGCGAACGGGTACAAAAGATTGCTTGGTGCTACAAACGATTTACTCGTCGATACGAACGGGTACAAAAAATTGCTCGGTGGCACAAACATTATACTCGTCGATACGAGCGGCACAAACGATTGCTCGGTGGTACAAACGATATTCTCATCCGTACGCACGGGCACAAACCATTACACCGTGGTACAAGCGATGACACGGTGGTACAACGATATACTCGTCGATACGAACGGGTAACAAAGATTGCTCGGTGGTACAAACGATGTACTCATCTGTACGAGTGGCACAAACGATATACTCCTCGATACGAATGGCTACAAACGATTGCTATGTGGACCAAATCGTCGATACGAACCGTTACATACGATTGCTCGATGGTACAAACGATATTTTCGTCCGTACGCACAGGTGCACACGATGACACGGCTGTACAAACGATATACTCGTCGATTCGTACGGGTACAAAAGATTGCTCGGTGGTAGAAACGATATACTTATCGATACGAACGGGTGCAAACGTTTTCTCGGTGGAACAAATGATATACTCGTCGACTCGAATGGGTAGAAAAGATTGCTCGGTGGCACAAACGGTTTACTCGCTAGTACGAACGGGTTCAAGTGATAGCTCGGTGGTACAAATGATGTACACGTTCGTACGCACTGGTATAACCGATTAATTGCCAGTACAAATGATATACTCGCTGATAGGAGCGGGCAAAAGCGATTGATCGGTGGAGTAAACGATATACTTGTTGGTACGAATGAGTACAAACGATTTCTCGAGTATCACAAGCAGTCGGAAGTTCTGGACATTCGAATTAAGTTATATCAATAATTGAGGAATTTCGTGAAACAAAAATTATTTTTTTGCTGATCGTCTGAAATTCTACACGCTCTGAGCATGAGCATCGTTGTGTTTGGATGCAAATTGAATAAGCGTACACTTCTTTCGGTAAGCAAGGTCCTCCAGACAGACCGGGGATTGGGTTTCGAACTACCGCAGATGGTCACCATAACTTGGGGCAGCACAGATTCAGCAACATCGACAGGACATAGTCGGTGGCGTTACTCTAAGTGCGTAAAATAAAATAAAAATCTCAATCGTTGTACGAAGCGTCGATGAACTTGACGATACTAGACTTTTACTTGTGACCATCCGTGGCTTGGACGAACAAAATCAAGCTGACCTTGTCGTTATGCCGTCGTACGCATATATAAACTCCAAACATAGATTTCACCTCACCTTCATCGATACTGTCTCAAAACTTGCATGCACCGTACCCCTGCGAGGTAAGAATGGTAAAGATGCAGCAACCGCAATGAAGCCGACACTTGTGAAGGGGTGCATACCGCAGAACCGCAGGTTGATTAGGGAAAATAGTTTTATAATGGTCACTTCAAAGTCCTAATGAAAAAGTACAATATTCACATATATTCAACGTATACCAATTTAAAAGCATTAATTTGCGAGCATCTCAATCGTGCATTGAGAAATAAGGTGTGAATGCAATTTAGGCTACGTACTGATTATACATGGATCGATATTCTTTACAACATAGTAGGCGGGTATAATGATTATGTACACTATACCATAACTCAGGTGAAATCGAGGAGCGTCAACGTTGAAAATGAGAAGTAGCGGCTACAACGTGCTTTTGACAAGAGTCCAATAAAAAAAGCATCATCATGAAAGTAAAATTTTGCGATAAAGTGAGTTGAGAATCAGTCAATTTAGGAGTGTTTTCTGATAGGATTACACACAGAAATAGACAGCTAAAATATATACCATATATCGAGAGAAAAACACAAAGTGTGTAGCATTTCACCTGACGGACTATAACGATGAAGCCATTGCAGGTGATTTGTGCGATCAGGAGCAGGTGATTTGTACGATAAATATCCCGATATTTATCTCATTGAAAAAGTATTGCAGCAGCGTGGTAATCGAATGTTAGTAATACGGCTGGTTTCGATAACACTCCCAATAGCTGGATAAGCAAATCTGATTTGTAGCGACCAATGTAAATGTTTTAAATTTGATGACTCTTCTCTCGCTCTCTTTTTCTCTGCTCCTACCAGATGACAATAGTTGGTCTTTCTCTCACAAAGCGTCCACCGTTCACTGCACCGCAGCAAGTGGTTTCCAGCTTAGGTAGCTTTCTCTTTTGCTTCTCATCCTTTAAACTCTCTCTCTCTCTCTCTCTCTCTCTCTTTCTTTCTTTCTTTCTCTCTCTCTACCTCTCACACAGAAGAGTGTCAGAAGGGTGTAGGAAAAATTAGGTTATTCACCAAGCTACAATGAGCTCTTCTTCAGTTTCTCAGTTGAAAAATCTATAAACCAATATATTACACATAACAGACCGTCACGGTTAATTACAAACCCCGATATTTACAGAACTTTCTATAATTATTTTACAAGATTATTTACCGTTTACAAGAATACATACTACGATTGTATTCTATAAGACCCTCATGGGAGCGTTTTCGCGGTTCCGGGTACGATATGCCGTTTGTCACCGTGCGGACTTAGAGCAATTTTTGTCTTGTTGATGGTGTACCATTCATGCAACTTCGATCGTATGCATGATTGCAGGCCAGTCATTTCGATCTGGTCATATAAGCATTTCGTATAGTCCTCGAAGGTGATCGTTCTCGCCTCGATGTTACTTTTAACGCGCTTCACTTTCTTCGTAACGTCTTTACCACTGACTCGGACTACATACATTTTTGCTCTAAGCCCTACGAATTCCGTTATTATCGGACCATTATTTTCGTCTTTCATAAGTCCGGGAACTTTTTCGTTGGCAAGCGGTACATCATACCCATTGCGCCCCGGATACTCGCTCATATCGAAACGATGGATATTACACTTCATGTAGTCATACACATCCTCACACTCACTGTTGTACATGAAACTATCCGTACCCATGCCTCCGAAACATGCCTCCGCCATGTTAAAAGCTTAACGCCTACATGGTTGCGTACATTTTCCATAGTTTTCCCAAACAACGCATTATTCATCAATTTATAGAGATTTTTTTCAAGGCCATTCTTTTCTTCGGTCCGGAGCTGCGTATTGAGCTCGATATGTGTTCGTAGCCAGGTTATTGGGAGAATTGGAGTATTCTATGATTTTTAATGATTTTTAGAGCGTGGCGTACACACTGCTGTAGATTGCGATAATGAATAACAAACCGTCCCTTGTTATGCACGGTTGCAAGCAGTTTTTTGTGTTGCCGACCAGGTGGTTTACCATGTGTTGAACAAAATGGGAAGTCTGTATGTGCATCGTGTAGACATTCCGGATACTCTAAGTCAACCTCAAGCAAGTAACCGGCCAGTGAATCTAGCGCGATCAATGATAAATTGAATGTCGACAAGTCATTGACCCATCCAAAATCACCATAGGTCGATGGTTGACGGATTTCCTATCCATACGAATTATTTACATCAAAATACATCAAGTACAATGAGGACTATGATGGATCGAACAATGCCATGTATTTGTTATTGACTCACGCATACCTATTTGAGCACTGACTCAGACCGCCGCGTATACCCCGTTTAACAAATAATACCATGTCAACGTCGGTGAACAATTCGAAGTTACCGGATATATGTTTCAACATTGCATCCCATGTGAAACCGGGGAGAGTACAGTAATAAGCGGGGTCGAGCCTGTAACTCTTGATACAGCTATTGCGAAAGTTCTCCAAAACATCGGCCAGTAACAAAAACATCGGTCTTCATGTACAAGTCACTATATTCCCTTAAGGCTTGAATAGAAAACCGCTCCCATACATTCTCGCGTATTCGTTCTCACTCACAATGTCACCAGTCAAAGTACTGTAAAATGTGTCTCGTAGCGGTATGTGATAGTTTCCCAGTCTGTTTGAACCTTCGCTGTACTCATTGAGTAAGACACCCTTTCGAGTTAATAGGATGAAATTGTCGACAGGCATGCCATGAACTTGCGACCGTGACATTTTGAATGTGTCCACTGTCAAAAATGAGGCCAGTTATCCAGACTTGCATTGAGAAATTTGTATGAATCGATGGAGCGTAATTGAATCTTATGTGATGTATCTGCCGTTCGAACTGTTTTTGTGAAAAAAATGTATTCCTCTTTGTTTATGGGCACCACGTTGGTTTTCCCTTCAAATGCTGTGGTTAGTTCCTTAATGATGAACTGCGCACCATAGCGGGACAAATTATGAAAAACTACGGGTATGAAAAAACTGCTTGTACTTCGAATTGTAATTAAAGTGTGTGGGACCTCTATAACGTCTTGTCAGATGGCAATGATCACGAACACGTATGTCGTATTCGGCAAATGGTTTCTCACATATATGGCAGTGAGTAGCGCTTCGAAATTTTGCCCACTCAACCGGAGTTAGAAGTACCATGGGAGCATTATCCCGTCAAATATCGTTAATGCGCAAAGCTACATCTTTAAGGTTCTCAAGAAATCATGGGATGCAATCGGCATTGCAATGGGAGTAGTATCCCGATAACGAATGGTCATACGAACAATGTAAATAGTACGCGATGTTAAACACTTCGTGCTATTGCTGTATATTTTTTATGACAACCTTTGCCCAAACGCACTCAAGATTAGCATAAATCACAAATGGAAGTCGCTCTTTTCGTTGAAAGTTTTCGAATGTTAGCCATTTGTCCGTTTCATCTGGTAATTGAATGGCACAATCGTTTGATTTTCCACAATCCATCTCGTGCGATCCCAATGCAGCCTCCGTGTAAAAGTAGTGCTAACACCTGTTACAAAATGATGGAAGAAATTATATTATCGAAGTACATAATTATTCATATGTATATTCTCGAGTAGGCTCCTTTGTACTCACCGATCGCTGATGTGTTTTTTGCCGGCTGTTTTGCGCAGCTGCGCGCTCACGAGTCGTGATAAATTTTTTATCCACACAAACTGTCCCACACTGTAGTCCGACGAATCCTCCATGTACAATAAATTGATGTGTTGGACCAGCTTTTGGTCGCATATTCAAATCGGAATGATGCTTTTCTTTTCCGTTGTAAATACATTAATAGAAACGTTGTTTTGCTATTGAAATGTCTTTATTCGATCGAGAGTGACGGGAAAAACAATGCCTTGAAGCTGCAGTACGATTGAGTAGTGTGGATAAAAAGTTACTCTGTCCACATTCTTTTTCACTGGGTAAAGAGCAGCGACCACTGACCACGCGAAACATGGGTTATCCCTTGACTTTATATTCACCACCACTTTCTTCAGGATTGATTCCCGCGACAACGTAATTTAACAACCGACACACGTCGGATGGTATCTGTGATGTTCAAAGTTAAGTCACACGGGTATGTATACCGGTGCGGACAAAACACCCCGCTCGTCCATTTTCTTGATTTTGACCGGGAAAACCAAACCAGCTATCATTTGTTTATGTAGGTGTTTTAAGATTGGTAGTAAGATGCGTCCCGATTCTCTCATTGTCACGAATCCGTAAGCTGGTGTGACTGGTGCGGTGTGTTTGGTCGATTTGATATACTCCAATTTCCTGGTCTGATGTGGTTTGCGATACGTATCTTTCTTTATCGGCGGAAAAACGATTTTAAGGGGTGAAACGAACCCTCGAAAATAGGGGTGTTTTTCGTTTTCCAAACAATCGTGTCGCGGTACTGGTTATTACCGTATTGTCTCAAAATATGTTCAATATATGCAACTTTGGGTGTGGTATTGCATATATTTTCGAATAATTGTCTACAGTTTACAATATCTTTTGTGACAACAGGATGTTCCCTCTAAGAATTGTAAATTATTGACTATGTTATTAGAGGCGCTCACCCAATGGCCATAGGGCCGACGAGGAAGTAGGTTGTAAATACTTCCTAACCATAGCGGCTCTGCTGCACGTCGTTGTCTTGTGTCATGCCGTAAGCGCCCGAAAATTTACACGTTCTCGTATTGAATCGGTCGCTCGTCTCTTTCGTCCGCTCTACAATACTCCAGTTTTAAAAGCGTCGTGTTAAACTATTGAAATTGTAAAAATATTTCACGTAATACAGGCAATGGCCACCACTCTTCACACGTCCTAGGCCCTGGGTTGTTGAACCATCCTCTTCCCTACTCTACACCACAACGAGCTCCATCTTACACACTTGTACAAACAATGAGTCATTTTCCATGTAACCCTTTCCCCTCTCAATCCCGTCCTAGGATCATCAACGCAACGGGGAAAAAACCTCTTGGCTGCGGGTACACTGACCTCCCACCACTGCAGTCTTATCACCCCCACCATCATAAGCGGTTGCCTCATAAAACGGGCGGTTATCATGTGTCTCCCCAGTTTTAACTCGTGCAAGCTGCTTAGCGCTTCGCCTCTATAAACCTGGCAAGAAAAATGTACTTCCCTCACGATAATAAACCTTTTTGAAATGTATTCCACGTAATCATTTTCTACGCTACTCACCAACGCATGTACCAGGCCGTATGCTGATGAATAAAAACATTTATATGTCTTGTTGAAAATAATTTCTTTTTTGGTCAACCATCACCCTAACCCATCCACGGTATGAGACTATCCCTACCATGCGCAACGCACCGAAACCTATTTTACCCACCATATCTGTGAAATCGAATCGCCTGATAAACAACGCTGCGATCACCGTCGGTATAGTAGTAACCTCACATACCTACCCCTCCGCTACCCCCCACACCCCTGCACATACTGCATCTAGCAACTGCTACCCCCATCACCGATTCCCCAAAACTGTGCTCCCACCACCAATTTCCCATACAGCCCCGCCAAGACGGTCTGTCTCGCCAGATATCACGTATACACCTCACCCAGGATGACGTCATCAGGCGTCTCTCCATAAACCTCCTTTACTACTTATGTGATCCCGATACCTAACGCGTAAACCGATAGCAGTTTCTCGCATTTCTCGATATAAGTTTTGAGCAGATCTTCGGATTTCAAAATAAAAACACACGTGTACGCAGTACTATTGTGGGATTGATTTTAAAAAATGACAAACTTTGACCGTTTAGTTTCGGAGATATCGACTTATGAAAAGTGGTAATTTTATTCTACACCGAACGCGGGTCCAACCATCTGTAACGGATCGGCAACAGTTTACGGTGCAGCTAGCTGATCGGCGTGTGGTCTGGGAACTCGAAGCGTGTTTTTTCCCCGAGTTCTATTAATTCTAAGACGGATGTGAAATAAATGCATTCTGCAAACAAATTTAATTTGCTCTATTTATGCATCTATTTATGCATGTATTTGTCTTTGTTACAGCGAATACAATCTAAACTGTCGTCAAGATGTTGTAAATCCACGATCTGACGTCCTTTGAGAACCAATTTTTGTTGCTAATCGTTGAGGTTATGGTTATTCTCATCGCGTTTAGCTGCATTTGCTTGGCACATGGATGCCACAGCTTTCATTCTTTTAGCATGCGCTCAATTGGCGGTACTGCCCCAGTATTGGAAACCGAACGTATCAGTACCGTCCCAGTCTGGGTACTGAGTCTTGGCTGAAGTACTGGCACAGTAATGGTAAACTATTTTATCAGTACGGTGCCAGTCCTGGTTACCAAGTATGGTTGTGTCTCGGCTGGAAGTACTACGCCAGCACTGGCAACTGAACGTATCAGTGCCGTGCCCGACTTAGCTACCCAGCCTTGGGTGAAGTACTGCCCCAGTATTGGTAAACAATTTCATCTGGGCGGTGCCACTCCTGGTAACCAAAGCTGGTTGGATGTACTGCCCTAGCACTGGCAACTGAAAGTATCAGTACCGTGCCGGTCTCGATTACCGACTCTTGGGTTAAGTACTGTCCTAGTATTGGTAAACAATTTTATTAGTACAGTGTCAGTCTTGGTAACCAAGGTTGGTTGAGTCTCGGCTGGAAGTGCTGCCCCAGCATTGGCAACTGTGCCATGCCAGCCTTGGTTACCGAGTCTTGGGTTAAGTACCGCCTCGGTATTGGTAAACAATTTTATTAGTTCAGTGCCAGTCTTAGTAACCAAGGTTGGTTCAGTCTCGGTTGGAAGTGCTGCCCCAGCATTGGCAACAGTACCATGCCAGCCTTGGTCACCGAGTCTTGGGTTAAGTACCGCCCCGGTGTTGGTAAACAATTGTATTAGTTCAGTGCCAGTCTTAGTAACCAAGGTTGGTTCAGTCTCGGCTGAAAGTACTGCCCCAACATTGGCAACAGTACCATGCCAGTGTTGGTCACCGAGTCTTGGGTTAAGTACTGTCCCGGTATTGATAAACAATTTTATTAGTACCGTGCCAGTCTCAGTAAGCAAGGCTGCTTGAGTCTCAGCTGGAAGTAGTCCCCCGGCATTGGCAGCAGTACCATGCCAGCCGTAGTTACCGAGTCTTCGGTTAAGTACTGCCCCAGATTAGTAAACAATTTTATTAGTACAGTGCCAGTCATGGTAAGCAAGGTTGGGTGGTTCTTGGCTGGAAGTGCTGCCCCAGCAGTGGCAACATTACCATTCCAGGCTTGGTTAAAGAGTCTTCGGTTTAGTACTGCCTCAGTATTGGTAGACAATTTTATCAGTACGGTGCCAGTTCAAAAAATATGCATTGAATGAAAAATGTAAGTTTTGCTTCCTCAGAGAGAAACTTTGTGACGACGAAAACATTTTTTTTTCAGTTTTCAATGTCAACGTCCTCAAAATGTCCCAAAACCTCGAAGAATCATATTCCGAAACAATGTCTGCATGAATGTGCGTGTGTGTGCGTATGCGCGTGCATGTACGTTCTGGCACTGTAAAATTAAAACGTCTGTAACTCGAGAACGGTTTTGGTTGAAGGGCTCCTGTTTCGCTCCGATGTTAATCTATCAATCCCTTTATTCCCTCCAAATTTTGTCGAGAGAACTAAAAAATTACAAATGTAACGGCATTTTTTAATTTAAAAAAAAGTCCGTCACCACGTTAATTTGCAAAAAATTTCACATTTTTGTAAATTATTTTTTTTTAAAGAGTCTTTAAAAGAAATAATTTTTTAAAGAATTGTAAAAGAATTTTTTTTTAACAAATAGAGTATCATGTGTGACGTGATTTTTTGAGCCACGTCACAGAAATGCTACCGATGATCAAGATATGCTCTCAATGCCCGGGTCGCGACCCACCCGTTTGTGTTAAGGGTCTTTTCTCTAGTATGTTTGTCTTGTTACGTTTGAGGTTTTGGGTCGTGTTTTCATTTTGGTTAGGTTGACGTGCGGAACTCGGTCGAGCGGCGTGTGGCTCAACGTACTGAGCAATCCCGACCGAGGGATGCACCGAGTGAGGCCTCTCGGGGAAGAGGTGCACGCCCGGCTGAAACGCTGGCGCCCCACCATAGTGGTGCATCGTGCTGGAGAGCGGGCCGTTTAGGTTACGGGCGGAGGCTGGAGATCTCCGCGCCGCGCTTCTGGAGAGAAGCTTTGTCCGCTTTCACACGGTGACCCGGGGATGCGATCTCCGAGAGCCTCCATGTTACCGATGAGTTCCCGATTTGTTACCGTTTCGTTTTCGGGGTAACTCGGGCAGAAAATATACAGGGTGTCCCATTTTAATCTTACACCTGAATTTTCTCGAAAAATATTGCTCGGACGAAATATTGTGTGGAACAAAACTTCTAGGAATTGAAGGGGGACGTTTGAAAAAAAATTATTTGAGGAGCCAAAATTCAAAATGGCGGCGTTACAAAGGCTGACATGTTTTTTTCAAACGGAAACACAACTTTTTTTTATTGCCAAAAAATTTGTCAGCTGAAAACTAAAAACTTTTGTTGAAAAAATTTTTTGATAAAGTTTTCAGGAGTTTTCAGGAATGCTAGACAGACAACCTCCACGTGGTGTATTCTGGGTAACGCGAATGGTCTGCAACAGACTCAGCCATGCAACCTCCTACGCTTTGGCTAACGCAAATGCCGGTGGTAGGGACAATTAGAGTAAATGTCTCACGGCAAGCCGCTCAATGTTGTATTTTCGAATGTATGACCACTTGAACAAAAAAAGAATCGAATTTTTTTGTTGAAAATTTTGGTTTTTTTGTTTTTTTTTGTTTTCAAATTTGGACGATATTTCATGAGAAAATTTTGGAGGAAAATCGATGAAAAATAGTTTTTTTCCATTTTAATAGCGTTTGTGCCATTTTCAGGCCCAAAAACGTATTTCTTTAAATCCTTGCCGAACTTTGATCACGATGGGTAGAAAAAAAACACACACACACACACACACACACACACAAATCCTGGATACATCTGAAATAATTGAAAATGATGTTCTCCCTTGAAAACTATGAACTTTATCAAAAAATGTTTTCAACAAAAGTTTTTAGTTTTCAGCTGACAAATTTGTTGGCAATAAAAAAAAGTTATGTTTCCGTTTGAAAAAAACATGTCAGCCTTCGTAACGCCGCCATTTTGAATTTTGGCTCCTCAAATGATTTTTTTTCAAACGTCCCCCTTCAATCCCTAGAAGTTTTGTTCCACACAATATTTCGTCCGAGCAATATTTTTCGAGAAAATTCAGGTGTAAGATTAAAATAGGACACCCTGTATATTTCGAAAGGAATATTCTATCAGAATATTTCAGCTCCCGAAATAATATTTCAGCTCTCGATATTATAAGATAAAGTTCTCGCTTAAACCGGCGATTTCGCATGGTCCGATGCCGCGAGCGTGTTGACATTTTTTCTGTCAACGCGCTCTGTCTCGCTCTCGCATAATCTCTCGCACGCCGGCCTTGGTCGCGCGAGGTACGGAGTTGCTAACGAATCTTCGCGTGGGACGGTTGTCTCCAAAATCGCGATCGCTCCCGATTTTACAGATATCATGAGAGTTGTCGATCAGACGTCGCGATGGAGAGACGTGTCGTGTCTCTCTCGCGCCCGTGACGTCGTGCTCTCGTTCTCGCGCTAGAGGTACGTCGTCGTGCTCTCTCGCTCTCGTGCATATGACGTTTCGCGTGCAGTTCGTGTTTGCGTTTAAATTTCGTTTACGTGAAAAGTTCTCGGGTGGATAATCCACCAGCTCCCGCACTATAAAATAAAACTATTGTTTCATTTTATTAGTGACGTTTCCGGTGTCGCGAAAGTGATAGATCCCGTGATCGTTCACGCTATTCCCCAGTGAATCCCGACCCTTCTACCACAACCCACAGCGTGAGCGGCCGTGCTTTACCGCAACCGTTCTTTCCCGTGTAAGTGCATCCAGTTTAGTCCGGTTAGACGATTCCGGCGATTAAAAATCGGGGACGCCTCCAGACTCCGAACCCGGTTAGAACTCCGGGAAACCAAAAATTAAGGAGAGCTCCAGTCTCCGCCTGGCGGGTCGGGTTTGATCACCCCGACCCCAGTTTATTCCGGTTGAGACGACCGGAGAAACAAAGTCTCTGGCGCCCCGGGTACTGCGGATGCACGCGCACGGGAGGAAAGGCCGAAGGTGACGGATCTCTCGCACCAGATCTCGAGTTCAGTTCCCGTTACGGTGGTTAGAGAAAATATCCCCGTCACACATGAAAGGACGGCTGGTATTGAATTTAGGAATGATCGGTCGAAATTTTATGAATTTTGGACACTTTCGAAATATGTCAAACCGCTCTAATTTTTGCATATATCAAGATACTGTGGTGATTTTTTTACACAAAGAATTGAAAAAGTGAAGTTGCTATAAAATTTGGAGAGAATCGCGAACCATTACAGACTCCCCTGGACTCTTCCGTATCTTTACGGATATCCATAAATTGGCTAAATAGACGATGTCATTTTATTTCACTACTTCGCGTGTTCGTCCTGAACGTACGGGCTCTCGCACCTTCTTGCGTCGAGGCAGACATTGTTATGCTTCGACGCAATGCGTGTGTGTCAGTGGTCATTCGCTACGTCGGGCGCACACGGTTGAAGATTTTTTCTTCCCGCAT